>VZTE01000771.1:285743-295970 GCA_013397775.1 Eulacestoma nigropectus | reverse complement strand
AAAAAAAAAAAAGGAGGAAAGAAAAATCTAGGCGAGTTTTTGTGAAATTGAATAATATATTGTTTAGCTCACATGATAACATTTCTATAATAAATCATACTCAGCGTGCTAATGCGCGAAGAGACTGAACTGAAGACGCTGCAGACTCAGATAGCAAAATTATAAGCCTACTTCATGATAAGGTAACTATTAGTCATTCAAACTCATATTTCCCTTAAAAATATCTTAAATCCGTTATGGGATATAATGGTGGTTTTATTACTAAGTGTGTGTCTGAAAGATGTGATTAAAATAAAACGTTCTATGACTCCCTTTAATGATTAAACGAAAGGTGTTTTAAAATCCTGTCCAGTGCTTTGCTAGGCTGTTGGATCTAATCTTACACAATTTATGTAGCAGCTTTTAAGTTTCACAGAGTGAACAGATGAGAAATGGTCTCCCACAGTAGATGTACTGTTATTCATTTGCAAGATTAAGCTCTGTCTGTAAACTAAATGTTGAATATCAGTAATTCTTAGTATGTGTATGAGAACAGCTGCTTATATAAATATGTACTTAAAGTTAGTGTACAGGTACCCTCAGATGTAACAGCTGGTTATTATAGGAGTTAAGAATAAAATACTGTAAAAGCAGGAAAATTATCTAATATTCTTGTTTACTTGAAGAACAATAATCAAATATATTTAGAAATGGATATGTATTAATAAAGAGTTAGGCTTGGACAAGTGGGTATAAACTAATTATAGCATCTTCTCCAGATTCATTTGAGAGAGAATTCTGGTGGTAGAAGAAGTTCTATGAATAGTTAACAGATTTAGATAAGCAAGAAAACTAAACAAACAACTTTTGAATAATTGGGGTTTATCTAAAATGAACGTATCATGCTTGATCTGTGACTTGAGCAGAACGTTATTTAAGTGTAAGACTTAAGTTGGCTATGCATTTGTGCTAGAAGGGTTTCAAAACACACTGGATATATTAAGAAAGGGCGTTGATGTCACGACTTAGTCTCTAAGGAAAGCACTGTCAAAAATCAGGCCTGACCTTGCTAAATATTTTTGGCATTGCAGCTATAAAAAGGAGTCCTTTTTTTTTTTTTTTTTAAGAGGCACTGCAGGAAGGAATTGCGGTATTGTGGAGCAGCATATCTGTAATTTAAAACTACTGTGGGAAGTCTGAGTGATACATGTTCGTTTGAAATACTAAAAATGGGATGTCAGCCACATAAAGTATCACTTTGCTTTGTAAAAACTGTTGGAAGTTATTGAAGAGAGTTTGCTCTAGAAAATAATTACCCAGTGATGACTAGAAGTTTTTTATAGTTCTAAAAACAAAATAGTATGTCTGCAACTATGTGTGGATTTTAGTAACTTTCTACGTGGAAGGCTTAGGCAGATATTAAATAGTCACTGCAACTGTTTATATATATGCATATTCATAAATTGTCAGGTTCTTTAAGATGGGTACTTATGTGCTTGGAATGGAGACAATAACTGAAAATGACAGGTTTTTTGTAACAATGCTGTGAGTCTTACATGGAAGCACTGTAAAGATACCTTGATGGAGACCTTAAAAACCTTTCGTAGACAGTGGGAGGAGGGAAAAGGGGAAAAAATGGTAGTGAACATTTGCAACTTTGGGTAGTTTGGTGGCATTAGGTAAAGCAGCAGTGGCTCATGATTGAGTCACACTCCTAAGGTTACTAATGTTGCATCACAACTTAGCATTTTTATCTTCTGATACCCATACTAACTCTCTTTGTTGCACTATTTTCCTGAAAGAACCAACTTCTTCTTAAAACAGGCAAGAAGACATGAATCCAAAGAGAAGTCCTCCAAGAAGCACAAATCTGAAGACCACAATGACAAAGAGCATTCTTCTGACAAGGGAAGAGATAGCCTAAATTCATCTGAAAATGGTGAGGAGAGGCATAAACGCAAAGAGAGAAAGTCATCCAGAGGGAGGAGTCATTCAAGATCCAGGTCTCGGGAAAGGTACGTTGTTACATGTGATTATCGTGTGAGTGTATTTCCAAAAGCAATGTTTGGAATTATTGTGAACTACTGAAGTACAGCTGAGTTCCATTCCTGACCTAATGTAAAGCATCGGTTTATGTTGCACGTTTCAGTTTTCACTGGGTAGTGCTTTTGTAGATAGTTTTATAGTTCTCAGACTTATATAGGGATGTGTCTCATGTTTATAATTGTTATGGAAAATACTAAACGGAGTATTAAATGTACCCTCTTATCAGTGATGGGAAAGCAAATACACCTTAGCAGCAACATGGCTCTTTACCTCCTAGATCATGAGCTTCCTCAGAGGGAATGCTGGCCAATTCTCTTTGCCTGGTAGCTTACCCAGCATGTTGTGAGCGTAGGAGAATTGCCTGGGACAAACAGGCTGCTGCCAGCAGAACTTGTAGCTGAGGGATCTGCAACAAACAGGGTAGCAAGGAACAAGCTTTGGCTAATGACAGGCTGAGGCACTGGATGTGTTTCACAGGCTGGCATTTGGGCATCTCTTCCCAAAGGCCTCGGAATACCATGGAGAGGAGCAGGGTTTTGTTGCCTTGGATTTAAGACTCCTACATCAGATTAGTTTGGTTTTATATTTGTTTTGAGATGTACACTTTAATGAACAACTAAAAATAGCAGTGTTGATGAGTATGGTTGTTTACATAAACTGTGCAGCTCAGTTGTGGCTGGTGGTGGGGTTTCCCATTTCATCTCTTAGACCTACAGCTTAACCTGTTCTAGGCATGAGAATTTCCATGTGTAGTTTGCAGTTTCCCCACCCTGCCCTGATGCATTTTGCCCTGTGGTGACAAACCCATGTGTAAGTCCTTAAGTACAAACTGCATTTGAACACAAGAATATGTATAAGAATTCGGGGCGTGTGTTTCAGACGTCATCGTAGTAGAAGTCGTGATAGGAAAAAATCCCGATCTCGCAGCAGAGAGAGAAAGCGACGGATCAGATCTCGCTCTAGATCAAGATCTAGACACAGACATAGAAGTAGAAGTAAAAGCAGAACTAGGAGCAGAAGCAGGTAAGTGTTGCCTTCCATATATTTGGTGATGTTTGGTTGAACATTCTGCATGGGCTGATGTGATGGGTTTGCCGCTTAATGTCTGTTCAGTGCAGCTAAATGTGTTTGGCTTTTTCACAGCTGTACTGAGAGAGTGGGTTCAGGACTGGGTGGCTTGCTTAGTCTTACAGAGACATTTGTCGTAGACAGCTGAAATGTCTCAAACTCTTGGCTTTTCATAGTATGACTTCTTGTTAGCAATATTATTGAAGTGGGAAGAACTGAAGAATAAGACCCTTTCCTGTGTTTGATAAAATAGTAGTGTGGTTGGCATACTGGTGTATTTATCCCTTCGGTTTGCGTACATATGAGAAAAGGAAAGTTTAACTGGGAATCACTGGCTATCAGAGCAGTTACACAGATCAGAAGCTAGTTCTGATCAGCTCCACAAAGTTAATTAAATTTTTCTGTGAAGTGGCAGTTGTTGTGGTGTTAAGGTAAATTTTGGTTCAAATGGATTATTTCTGATGTGAATGTACTCTTCAGTGTTAGTGATTACCAGCTCTTCTTTGCCAAGGTCAGCTTGAGAATATTTATCACATTAATTTTTCTCCCTTAAGTGCTTTGATTTCATCCTTAAATTCTAGAAGCACTTGATCTAGACACATACTGGCTTGGTCTGGGGCTGTGACAGAGTTGAGATTCCATACCTCACCTAGGGTATACTGGAGATGACAGTTTCATCACTGTATAGAAGCTAATGCTTTTCAATACTGATAATGCATTCAGTATTTTGGTGTAGAGTTCTGAGTCTCTGTATCACCTTTGCATTCTTAATGCCCTGTAGGATTTTCTCAATGGTGAAGCTGAAATACGACTTAATGACTGCTACAGATGTTTTGTTGAAAGTAGTTTGAATGAAAATCAGTGTCCCTGCAGAGCTCCAAGAAAGTGTTGACAGTGTTACAGTTCTCTTAGTGTGTTTTCACCAGAATATTTTAAATTGCCCTATGACTGGTTATGACTACTCAACATTACAGTGGAACATTGGAGTCTTAACAATCACACTCGTGTAATGCTACAGCATCCCTTGTGAAACTGTTCAGAAGACTTACCTTTCTGAAGAAGTAGTTGATTTACATGGTTTGTGTCATATTTTTGATACTCACTTTCTACCAAACATTGAGCTGGGGTGAGTAAAGCTGGGTCTGCAGTTGGTACATGTTACTTGCATTTAATGGTACTTAAGCCACATTCAGCATGTTGTGCAAGGCTTCATCCTCCCCATTTTTGTCAGTTACTATAGATAATGTGCACTTAGTGTTTTTAAAAGTCACTTTGAACATTGTGTTTAATGGCTGCATAAAAACTTCATGTCCCGGAATAGATTTTGGCTTCTGCAGTGGAATTCAAATTACCTGAAACAGAACATGAAATGTGGGAAGAAAAAGTAAGGGGTAGTCATAGCTTAGGAATTTCTCCAACTGGAAACAGGCCTTGTGGGATACTGGTGGACATACTGCAAGAATCCTTTTCTTTTAAGTACTCTTTTGTGTCCTGCAAATCCTAGAGAATGGACATAAATGAGGCATAAGTCTTTTTTATCTGGAGCTAGAACATTTCATCAAGTTCAGGGCTCAGACAGAGCCCAGAAAAGAAGGTGACTTACGGGGCAATCCTCAAGGCAAACTCTCCACAAGCCAGATAAATACGATGTGGAAATCTGCCCTGTTAAAACTCACCTGTGAAAGGAATTCCCTCATTCCTGACATTCAGTATTTGGTGTGTTACAGTGAGCAGGCTGTGACAGAAGCTTTTGTAAATAGCAGAACTTGACCTTCTCTTGATGGTTCTTTGCATAACCTCAAGATCAGATTTTCAAGTGATCTGTCCTCACAGGCATTTAAACCAATCTTTTAGTTTGTGAGTGTGTAAAACCTCCTGGCAGTTCTTTAGTGGTGTGGCTCTGATTAAATGCTAGGTGGAAAACATGACACCAGCTGCTTGTTTCGAATGGAAATACTTCAATACAAAAGCTCAAATATTTATTTCCTTGATGTTTACCAGTGCAATAAAGCATCAGACCAAAGACAAGACCAAACAACAATAGTCAGCACGGGAAAAATGAAGGTATCTTTGAAACATGCATTACATCTTATCTCAGGAGTGCAGATCTGTCACTTCCCAGTGCCTGAATCTGCATCTTGTCATCTTCTCAGAAAAGATAAGTCTTGCCTCCTTTGTATTCTACCAGATTTGTCATGTAAACAAGGATCTTTTTCTAACTTCAGTCTGCATTTCATGATGTTTGTAGTTGCTGCCCAGGTGGCAAACAGAAGAGAGAGAGTATCTGAATGCCGTGGAAAGTGGCTGTTGTCAAGTTAGCCATTATCCCCAGTTAGCTGTTACCCCAAATGGGTGGTGATCATAACATTTAAGTTAAAAAATTGCAGAAACACCTTTGTGCATCTGAACTTACTGGTTATGGCAAATCTGGGAAAAGTGCGAGTGACATTGCCTGTAAATTGAGCTTTGTTGAACACTTCCAGTGTCTGTGACTTCGTTTGAAACACCAGTGTCAGAGGCTTAAACTGGGATAAACCCTTTCTCTTGTACTGTAGATATTGATGATCCTGGCACAGAGAACTGCTAATAGTACTTTTTATGTGTATTTTGAGTAGCTGTTGTTTAGATGGGATTAGATATAGATGTCCTAAGAGTGACTCCGCTTGGAACAAGGTGGGGAGGTTAGTAAAGAAGAGTTGACCTGAATATTTTGGTATTTTGCTTAAAAATACGTTTTAACTGGGTCCTTTTCAGATGGTCAGGCTCCAGATAATTCATGCTTCAGTTCTCTTCCCAAGAGGAACCCGAGACAAATCACATGTTCAGCTTAGTAGACTCCCTCAAAGCACATTTAGGGAAGAGTATACAGAGGGGAGAGTAATAGTAATTTCCTGAAGTACTATTCCACTTCTTAAATTGGGCCTCTTCAAAATGCTCCTTATTAACATAATTACAGTGCTTGGAGGTCTCTTACGGTTTTAAAGCATTCTTCTAGCTTGATTCATTCAAGTTCTCTTGCAATTGACTTTACCAGAAATTAGATTACTTTCCTTAGGATTTACAATCTCTGGAGCAGATGTATTTGTTCTGAACACTAAGTATGGGAGGATAAATGAATACTCAGAATTGCGCATTCTGTTACAGCTGGAAATCTTCAGCTTTAGCTCTGTGTTACGAGACAGCTGTTGCAGTATAAACTCTCTGAAAGCTTTTCTTGAGAGCTCCAAATTAATCATAAAGCAAATTTTCAATGTTGTGATCAAATACTTTCTGAAATGTTAAGATGCATGTGTACCTTCATTGTTTTAGCAACTGTTAAATTTGGTTACAGAGAGCGAAAGAAGAGAATCGAAAAGCCCCGAAGGTTCAGCAGGAGCCACAGCCGGAGTCCGAGCCCGCCGCCTTTCCGGGGACGAAACACGGCTATGGATGCACAGGAAGCCTTAGCCAGAAGGTCAGAAACTGTGGTGATTTTAATGATAAGAGACATGAATAGGCTCCTAATTTTGATTTTGCATGTCTAAATATTTTTATTTTCATGTCTCTCTAGGCTGGAAAGAGCAAAGAAACTGCAAGAACAGAGAGAGAAAGAAATGGTTGAAAAACAGAAGCAACAGGAAATGGCTGCAGGTAGTCCATGTGCATTAGATTAATTCTGAACAGCAGTGTGAGTGGAAGATAGAGCAGGCTTGTGTTGCAGTCTTGTTTGACAGATGGGCAGGTTGTCTTTATGTAATTGTTGACAAGAACCACAGCGAGAACTAGGAAATGTTAAAAAACCGAAACTAAAAAGAAACAAAACCCCAACAAAACTGGAGTTTCTTATTACTTGCTGAGTGTACAAGAAAAATGTTGTATTTTAGGCTGTTAAATGATTTCATGATGGCCTTTGGGCTGCTACTTGCTCAGGGGGCTATTTAGAACCATAAGGTGCATTAGTTTCACTTCTGGTTCTTGTTTACTAAAACTACTGGAGGCATGTTGCTTAATTGAGAAATCACATGTATTTATTTTATCGTGCATTTGTTATTTGTGCACTTCCAACTTCTATTGAAGGGAAGTGTTTGAGGGGTTTGGCTTTTTTGTTTGGTTCTGGGGCAGGTTGGTGGTTGGGTTTTACGTGTGTGTGTTGGGGTTTTTCCCCCAAAGTCTGAAGTTACTTCTAGCAAGTTCCCTTTGTTCCTCAGCGGCTGCAGCCACGGGAGGCTCCGTCATCAACGTCGCTGCTCTGCTGGCGTCGGGGACACAAGTGACCCCTCAGATCGCCATGGCAGCTCAGATGGCAGCGCTCCAGGCCAAGGCGCTGGCAGAGACTGGCATAGCTGTGCCCAGCTATTACAACCCAGCAGCAGTGAACCCCATGAAGTTTGCTGAGCAAGAGAAAAAGCGGAAGATGCTTTGGCAAGGCAAAAAGGAAGGGGTAATGTTGGCTTTTCTTAACTTTCATAAACTTGTTTGGGAATATCTTGCACTCAGTTTAAGGATGCTGATTGATGTTATTTCCAGCACAATTGCTTTCATACGTGTTAGCAAGTTTTAATATCAGCCTGAGGTAAAAACTTTAGTAAAACCAGGAGTTGGGCTTTGATGATCCTTGTGAGTCCCTTCCAACTCAGAATATTGTGATGTAGGAGTGAAAGGACTAAGATAATTAGTCCTTCAGTGATAAATAGTTGTGACACAAGAGTCAAGGAAACCCCAAATGTCATAAAGCTTCAGCGGTATAGTTGGATCTTAGTGTTACTTTTGTCAGTTTACCTACAACTTGAAGCTAAACATGAAATCTAGATGGGGCTCCCTTTGCTGGGAAGGGATGGGTAAGGTATGGAGTCTATAACTGACTTCTCCTTTGTGGGACTGTGGAGATTTCTCATTTGGTGGTTGTGTCCACTCCAATTGCAGATTTCAAAGACAAGTCTTTTGACCTTGCTCGTGACTTTTCAGGACCAGAGTAATGCAATATTAACCGTAATAAGCCTTCATTCTTTTGTGCTGTGTCAAATGCCTTTGCAATTAGTGAAATAAGAAAGGCACCTGTGGCAGTTGATTTTTCAAAAAGTTGCTGGATTTCAGTAGAGCTTCTGCCTGCTGATACTGTGGAAAAAATGGCCACTTTAATACTTGTACTTTTGTTTTTTGTTACTCTGGTACAGAAGTGTTTTTTAGGCTAGTTTGCATCATGCAGCAGTTACATAACAAGCTCCCTTACCTTTTCACAGATGGTTCCATAGGATGTGAAAAACAAACTAGTTCCCATGGCAATGGTGGGAGACAGAAGGGAGGGCAGGAGAACCTTGAATGCTCTCTGGACAGTTCTTCCTAAATTGTGCTGTATATTGATTGTTGCAATAAACTAATTCGGTTTTCCATTACCTTGAGCCTGAATTTCGGCCAGGCTTCCAGACCTTTGGAAATGCCCAAGGAAGGAACATACCTCAGTTTTGAACACCATGGTTAGGTAGACTTACCTCACAAAAAGCTCCTTTGAGGATGCTGCAGGAGGAATGTCAGAGTTGGAAACCTTTTACTTCCAGCTCTGGTACAGAATGGGCTTGTCTTTAGCACTGTTTCTTTGCTTGCTGCTCTATTGTGCTATTAATGGAATCTTATGTAAAAAGGTGACACNTTTATCTGGTTTTGCTCACTGAAAAATTAAGTACTTCTTTTTTTTTTTTTTTTTTTTTTTTTTTTTTTTTTTAACCTGAACAGGATAAATCACAGTCTGCAGAAATATGGGAAAAACTAAATTTTGGAAACAAGGACCAAAATGTCAAATTCAGAAAACTGATGGGCATTAAGGTAAAGAATTCTGAATATGTAATTAAGTTTATTAATTGCAGGATGGTGATTTCTCTTTTTATTTTAGCATACCTTAGCCAGTAAACATTTTAAGATAACCTGATGTAGTTAAGAGCTTTTTATTAAGTTCAGAAACAGCATCTAAATTTGAATTTAATTCAGAAAGCATCTGGGTGAAGGCCTGCGTGTTTCGTGACAGAAAAAATCTGTGCTAGAATATTGCAGCAATAAACCCAAATGCTTGAATTCTTACTCTTGTAGGAATTTGTGAGCCCCCACTTGCTCAGAGCTGATCTTTGTGTTCTGTTTCCAGAGCGAGGATGAAGCTGGCTGCAGTTCCGTGGATGAGGAGAGTTACAAAACACTGAAGCAGCAAGAGGAGGTGTTCAGAAATCTGGATGCACAGTATGAAATGGCAAGATCACAGACTCACACGCAAAGAGGAATGGGCTTGGGGTTCACATCTTCCATGCGAGGAATGGATGCAGTTTGAAAAAAAAAAAAAAAAAAAAAAAAGGGTGTNAAAAAAAAAAAAAGGCTGTTTTGAAGTTTGGGACTGTGGAAGGTTCTTGTTCACATGTTGGGTCCTTGTTCACCAAAAAGCTAGCATTCTAGCTTGCATGGGTGTTGCATTGACTTTAATTTATTGAAAAATACAATTTTTTTTGTAAATATCAGATTAGTGATACTGGTGTTAGTGTTGTAATCAGGTTATACCCACTTCCATTAAACTTGACAGAACCTAGAGGAGGACAGTATTTTTTAGTTAAAGTTCTACTTTTCAAACCAAGCAGCAGATGGGATAAACTCATACATGGATATTTCGTGTCCACTGTCTTGTGTACTTTTGTACTTTAACCTTGTACAGTTATTTTCAATTCTTGAAACATGAAAGAAACATTGTGTAGATGTTATTTAGCAGTCTGGGCTAATAGGCACATAATCCAGTGCAAAAAAACTGGTTAATAATAAAGACATTTTTTTTCTCTAAGGTCATATGGTAATTTCTCTTCTGGGCCAAACTCCCATAAGCCAGTTAAGAGAAGGGAAAACTTCAGGAGGTGTTGCTTTGGTTCTTTTCAAGTAGGATTTGCCTAAAATACTGCAGTGAGGAGCCTTACTGCAGACACTTCTACTTCAAATAGTCATGGCCTGCACGTTGCTGCTGCCCCATCTCTCTCCACCTCTGACCCCTTCTCAGAAGAGGAAGAAAACTCCCAAACCGGGAGCGATGCCGGCTCTGGAGGCAGGAGCGCGTCCTCCATTGTGAGTACGGCAAGCGCTGGAGTGCTGCCGCCTACACCTCCCAGCGTGTGCCGCGCCGCCCCGGCACCC
>VZTE01000771.1:268223-285692 GCA_013397775.1 Eulacestoma nigropectus | reverse complement strand
ATGCTGGGAGCTGTAGTCCGCGGCGTGCGTCGTCCCACCCGCCCCGCGCTTCCCGCCGCCCTTTGGCCCCCGCCCCGCCCTTCCTGCGGCGGCCAAGATGGCGGCGGAGGTGGACTTCGGGGACCGCGAGCTCTTCGGGCAGCTGGAGGGCGAGCCCGGGCCGCCCTCGCCGCCCGCCCTGGACGAGCCGGACCCGCTGCTGCAGCTCTACGAGCGGCTGCGCGATCGCGACGAGACGGTGCAGCGGCTGCGGGCGGAGAATATCCTGGCGGTAGAGGCAGGGCCCGCGCCGGGGCGGGGGAAGGCGGGCGCGCCGCTGCCGCCGGTTCCCTTCCGGGCCAGCCGGTCCCGGCCCTCACGGGGGGCTCCGGCTCCTGCCCGGGGCTCTGTGCGAAAGAACCCTTGGTCTCTGCCGGAGCCCGGGAGGGTTCCGAAGGGGGAGAGTACTGAGCTGGGTCGGGAGGGGGAGCCGAGTCTGGTGCTCCCAGGCTTCCTCAGAGCACTTTTCCATAGAAACTTGTATGGGAGCGGCCGGGCGCGTGCCAGCCCCTCCTCAGGGGGCGGCTCCGTCCTGGGACGCGGGGATGGCTGTTGAAACGGCTGTCACTGAGTTCCTGCGTTCTGCCTTCCCAGGGAAAGCAAACACCTGTGTGTTCACTTTGACAATCCACTTTAACGCAGCTACGAATAATTTCAAATTGTTGAATTGTGACAGGTTCCCGGAAGGGTTTTTGGGTTTGCCGTTGCAGCAGAAAGGAATCTGAAATGTGTTATAGTTTTATTTCCCATTTACAAGTACATGTGTACTACTGTTACCTTTCTTTTGATGATGATCATAGATTTTTTTTTAAAAAAATATTATAAATCTTTTAGTACAACCATTGCACATAATGAACGGCACTATTTGGATTCTCACAGCTAGTCCTCTTTTTCGTTTGTTTGTTGTCATTTTATTGTGTTTCTTCAGCAACAGGTGGATTTGTAAATAATCCCCTGTGCAGTGAAAGGGAAGAACTGAAACTATTTGTTGTTCTGTGAAATTATTGCTCTGTTTTCTTGTTTGCTTTCGGTATGGGTTTGTCTTACAAAGAAAATCATATTCTTTAACGATAAGTTAACATCAGGAACTGAAAAGGAAGCTGAGAATTCTGACTCGTCCTAGGTATGTTAACGTTGACTTAAAACATTGTATGATTTATATAGAGGGAATATATTTATTTATGTCTATATATGTGTATATTTTTTATGTGTATATATAGAGTTTGTCTAAGATAAAAGCTGCCTGAGGTAACAATCTGCCACATCTTGTTTCTATGTCCCAATCCCTGCTCAGGTGCTGGGCTTCTAAAATGCCATTCCAGTTCCTGACAAATCTTTTGGAGTTGAATAGCAGGAATTTGGTTGGTATTGCTGTAACTATTTATTTGTGTGTATCTGTTTTATGAAACTCACTTGGTCTTCAGGGAAACAGTTTTAATGTAAAGTTCAGCAGTGAGGAAAAATTACATTCAAATGCTTGAATAAATGTTAGTTAGAAGGTTGTATAGGTTTATTGAAGCTGGAAGAGCAGGAGGAGAATTCTGTTCATGCAGAATTAAGTGTGGGGGTGTTTTGTTCTCCTTCCACCTCACACCAACCAACCCGCTTTGCTCAAGAGGATGATTTCTGTTTTAGGGATAGGAACTTCTTAAAAGTACAGATTTTGTATTGAGCAAACCTTTCTCTCTCTGTGGGGTCCAGACTCAGCTGTGTGATAAAACTGGTGGGGAATATTTACTGTACCAATTGTCTGTGTTCTGTGCTGTTCTAGTGGAATCTCAGTGGAAAACTCCAAAGTTGATGGACCTCTGTTGCAGATTTTATTTATGAACAATGTCATTACTAAGTAAGTATTTTCAAGAAAAACCAATCCTGACAGGAAATGGAGACTTTTTTGTTTCTTTGGAAATAATAGTGCTGTGCCCAAAGGGTGGTAATAGATTTTATTCAATAACATAAACTACTGAAGCTTGAAGGGGAGAAAGGATAATGGGCAGTATGACAGGAGTTCTATTTTTTTCATTAGCAATATCTGGTTTCATCATGAAATCAAGGGTGACTTCCAGGAACTTGCAGTGAGTCTGAAGAGCAGTTTGAATTTCAGGAATGTTGTGGGTAAAATATAAGAAGTTAATCTTTTCCTGCCTCTGAGTTGATTTTTTGCCATACTCGAGTGCTCTCTAATATCAGATTGCATTTGTGTTGGTGGGAGTTAAGAGGGCGGAAAAAAAGAATTGGATTTTCCCCTTTTCTAAGTTATTTAGGAAATGATAAATGCTTAAGAAAAGAGACATCTGCCCTTTGTTTCAGCCTTGCTCATGTCTTCATCTCTCTGTACTTTGTTCTGTCCCAGGCGGTATCATCAAGAAATTGAAGATTTTATTTGTAGTTTAGTTCAAAAATATGAAGAGCAGAAGAAAAGTGAACAAGAAAAATCACACTTGAATGCTAAGCCACAGGTACTTTAAAACTCAAATTGTCACGAGATGCTTCTTCTCCTCCATCTCTGTAATGGGAATATTGAAATGCTTCACTGTTAAATGTAACAAAAATCAAATCAAGTAGTTGTCAAACAAATGCTGTTATAACCATTTGTTCCAAAAAATAGAGCCCAGGACAAAGGAAATATCCTTTCTGCCCATGAAAATGCTTCTTAAAAATTGTCCCTAGTGAAATTTCAGTGAAAGAAACTTAATAAGTTGGTTTAAATAATCAAGAAGAAAGCTTAATGTATCCTCTTCTGATAGTATATGGCCCAACTCTGAGTATATATAAGAAAACAGATGAACAACAGAACCTGTAAATTTACACTTTCTCCTCCTAGTTTAGAATTTTGATTCTTACTCAACATTCACTTTTAAGTAAAAGACTGGAATAGCACATTTCTCTCCATCTTTCCTTTAGCTTTTTTGATGAGAATGAAAATGTTATTATGCAGTGTATTTCTCATCAAAGAGATAATTAGAAAGGGGCTGTGTCATGCTTTGGACTGTGGAAAGCTTCATGATTAATGTGCACATCTCCACCCTGCTGTTGGTGAAAGGACAGAAGCTGAACCCCACATTCTCATGCCTTTTACATCACTAATTGAGGAGCTCTATTGATTTAAATTCATTATTTTTATTTTTGCTTTTTCTCTCAGCCCTCCAGTGTTGTTTTGGAAGAGGACTGTAAAGGAGCCAGCTCGAGTTCTGCTAAAAAAGTGAAAGAAGCTTTTAGTGTAAGTTTTTGACTGTGCTCTTCCATGGTAGGTCTGACTCTTCATTCTCCACATTCAATGTACACTGCCATTAAAATAAGATCTGTTAAATTCTGTTACACTGATAAATGAAATTTAAATTCAGCATGTTTTGGCTACATCAGTGCAAAAAAATCTTACGTGTACAGGTGTGGGCTTGTATTAATTGTAAGTTCTTAGAGAATGGGGAAAAAACCTGGAAGTGTTTCAAGCAGTGTAAATTTATAGAAATGCTACCAATCTCACCTAAATACTGACACATTTCTGACAATTCTCTGACTTTTTTTCTGCAGGTTGTAGGAAGTGTTCTGTATTTTACCAATTTTTGTCTCGATAAACTGGGACAGCCTATTTTAAATGAGAATCCACAGCTGACAGAAGGATGGGAAATACCTAAGTATCCTGTTTGCTAAAACACGTTTCTTTTTTCCGTTTGTCAAATCCAAAGAATTCCAGTGGGTAAATTGAACTCAAATTCTCTTCAGTGGATTGTGTGTTTCTATCAAAACCAAATTAATCATTAGAGATGGGATGCTTTAATGAGTCGTTAATGGCTTTTTTACTCAAGACAAATAAGTGTTTTGATATAATTGACTTTCTGATTGCTCTCCTGAGAGTGAATGCCTTATCCCCATAAATACATCTTGTGAATTTAGGAATTTCCTGGGCCAGTCCCTAATCAGGTTTGGAATGACAGCTCGTTGCAGATTGAACAAGTATTCTCCCTCTGTAAAATCCACTCTTTGGGAGAAGAAAAGGGTTTGGCAAACTCAAACACGCTGTAAAATGTTTTTTCCAAGTGTGGGAGCCAGAGGGAAAGTGTTGTATTAAAATTTAATTATGGAATGCTCTTAACATGCATCCATTTTAAAGTTGCTTCTTTACTGTTTATTAAAGCCAATCTTTGAAAAGTGGAAATGCTGAAAAAAGTTGGAAAATGTTGAAATGTTTTTTAATATCGAAGTCTTCCATGACAAAAGAAATCGGACAAGATGTTTCTCAAGTAACATCATCTCCCCAGTTTTTCAGTATTGCTTCTGTCCTGGAAAGACTCAGGACAGGAACCTGTTTCAGAGTTCATTTCTGCAATATCCAGTTCTTAAGCTTGTAATCAAGGTCATGTCATATAGTGTTAAAAAATTACTTGTATCTGAACATAAATTGCAAATTTTCAATCTCCCAACCTCTGGATGAAGGAGGTAGATGCCTAATGGGAATTTCTCCTAACATGCCAAGTTAAGTGTGGCTGAACTGATTCTGAGTGAAATGGTTCATCAAGCACTGGCTTCTAAATGACCAAAGTACTGCTCTCAGTGAACCTGTCATTTTGAAACTATCAAAATGTGGTTTAGTAAGATTGCTGGGAAGCATTTCAGAATTATTATCTGGAAATTTCTGCCTGTAAATAAGAGGGTTGTAGTTTTAGCAAGTGCTGATAAAGTATTGGGTAGAAATTTGTAGGAGGAAACAGCATAAGCTCATCTTAGCGAATAGTTTATAGTAGATATCATTTTATAGTTTATACTCTGGACTTCATATCAAGGACCTATTTGTAACTTAATGCAGACGAGTCAGTGTTCTACTCAAAGCACTATTAAGTTTTCATTGATATTTTAAACAAAATTGAAATTTTGCTTCATCCAGTAGCAGTTCCTTATTGAAATCTAAAGATATCAGCAAGTTTTCAGCCAGATTCTCTCCCTAGATGGACAAGAAATACAAGTAAAACCCAAAAGGTTTGTATTATTCTTAAATATAAAGTTTTGAGCTGAAAAGTTCAGATGCGCTCTCTGATTATTGCCCAGTTGATAAACCCTTGGACATACTTGAGCAATGACTTTAAATTAAATAAACCAGAGCTGAGCTTTGCAGTCAGTGGGTCTGTTCTTTCATTGACTTTCTTTAGGAAGGGCCCAAAGTCAGTGTATGAAAACTTTCTAGATTTTTATACTTAGTTCTTCTGTTTCTTGTCTTTTTAGTGATTGTCATCCTTGCACTGGTGTCGTGTCATGGTTACTGTTTTGTAGAACAACTCCTGTCTGACTTATTTGATAGATTTTTAAGACAGACTGATCTGAGAGTTGGTCAGTGTAGTTTTTGAGTGTAGTTTTTATGGGAGGTCAAAAGTGAAGGGAATTCAGTTTCCAGCTGGAGTTACCTTGGACACACATTCTTGTGCCACACTTTTGTCTCCATTTCTGGTTCCTGTCCTAATTCAGTAAAAATGAGTGTTCAGGAAATAAATTTTCCTCTGAAATCTTGGTTTTTTCACCCCAGTAATATTGCAAATGTTTCCTGCCACGGTGTGAATTTACAAAGAAGATTAAGTTGAAGCCAGCTGCAGTTCCATTCCAGGTTTTGTGTGCAGTTTCACAAAATGCATTGCTTGAAACTGTGGGCCGGGACTTTCCAAAGAAATGGTCCTGCTCTGCTGTTTGTTTCTACTGGTGACTGATTCCAGTATTGTGAAAAGGATCAGACCTCTGATGATACCATTTCCTATTTCCCTCTGCCCTTTCCTCATTTCCCATGTTCTCCTTAGCACTGTGAAATCAGCAGTACTCTGTTCCTCTATTTAAGGATTGACACAAGTTTAAGAGAAGCAGAAGACAGCACATGACATCAGCAGTCAATGATTTTGCTTTTGTCTTTCTCAAGTCTAAACCTTAAAATCTATCAAGAATTAAAATAATCAAGTGTATTTAACATTGCAAAATTGTTTTCAGGTTTAATTTGTTGTGCATTTTTCAAGCAGGCCCAAACCTCATTGTTTCAATTGTGGTTCGGAAGACCATCAAATGAAAGACTGCCCAAAGGTAAAGTCACCAGTGTTCCAAAGACTGCTGCTCTCCAAGCTTTATGTTGGGTGAAGGAGTGCATAAATTGTAAGTTACCCAACTCTAAAACTTCCCAATTGTATTATCTTTAAGCCACGAAATGCAGCTCGTATAAATGAGAAGAGAAAGGAGTTTTTGGAAGCTTGTGGTGATTCGAGCAATCAGAATTTTCAGCAGCGTTACCATGCAGAAGAAGTAGAAGAGAGGTTTGGAAAATTTAAGCCAGGAGTAATTAGGTATCTCTTTTCTTTCCATTTGCTGTTGCACTGCTTTTCTGGAATACCTCTTCTGCTTTTGGAGTGCCAGATGTTAATTGCCAGAGTTTATTAAGTCCACCTGTTGCTCTTAACTATGAGTGTATTATGTTTGAATTTGCTAAATAGTATTTTGTTTAATAAATTGCAGAGATATTTTTCGAATGAAAATTCACTGCTAGCTTGATAGTCCTACCCTTTCCCTAATGCAGGGAGATAAATATTACTCTTTGACTTCTCAAATTGCAAGTTTATGATGTTCCTACTAAAAATATATTCAGAAGTCTACAAATTTTGAGCTTCGAGTGTCCCTTCCTCTCTGTTCAAAATGTTTAAAGAAATCACAGTATTGTGTGGCAGTCTCCAAAAAAATCACCAGTAAATTCAGTGTCAAGGTCCACCCTTCCTGTTGATAGCTACAGTCAAAGCCATGAGTCAGAAGTAGCAGGTCAAGTAGATTATTCTTGGTGTAGGATTAAATCTCATAAAGGGTTTAAGCATACTAGAAAGGCAAAAAGTTGTATTTAATATCAGAGCTGGTTTTGATCTAGAGTTGTTATATCTGGGATTGAAATGCAACAGTCTGAGCTAAAACTCAGCTGTTTTACCTTGACAGCTGAAAACTCCACAAAATGTTCATAACCTTTTGTCACCAGTTAGGGATTTTTCTGGATGACATTTTGTTTTCTGTTTGTTTTCTCCACTTAGTGGGGTCCTTCAGGATGCCCTTGGTGTGACAGACAAGAGCTTGCCCCCGTTCATTTACCGCATGCGGCAGCTGGGGTACCCCCCGGGCTGGCTCAAGGAGGCGGAAATGGAGCACTCAGGCCTGGCTCTCTATGATGGGAAAGGTGAGGAATGTGGGGCTGGAATGCAATTTTAGTATGAGGCTGTGTACTGGCTGCACCTTCCTCAGGAGACAATAAAGTAACTGATTTGTAAACCTTCATCTTCCTCGTGGAAGAGTGAGAATGTTGCTAAATCAAGTCTTTTTTATTAATGTAAAAATACACCTTTTTATCAGCTGTGATGTAACAATGAAACAAATTCCATAATGGTTGCATTGCAAAGATGGAGACTGTCAGTGGGATTTCACTGTTAGAACCTGGAGTTGTGTGAAACTTGCAAATCTTTTTGTCCAGTTTCCTCTCCCTTTTTCTCTAATGTTTTAAGGAAGAAGCCATAATACTCAATAACTTACTCTTATATAGGAACAAAACCAGCAGCAAGCAAACAACACATTTCTTGAAACCCAACTTAAGTAATTTACCAGCTTCTTGCTAATGACCAACATTTATGTTGCATCTCAGAACAGTCCTGATGACAAATTCTGAGGGTGGTAATGCTACATGAAGAGCAGTTATGTAGGAATATCCAGCTGGTTTCTGGGGAGGCTTCATGTCTGTATCTGATGGATTCGGTCACTGTTACTGCCTCTGTGGATTTCAAAACCTTCTATAAATACTTACATTCCAAACGCCTGTTCTTAAATCCTGTGGATTTTTTCAGTGGTGGTCTTAGTTAACATCAATAATAATTACATTCCATTATAGGTGATGTTGAAGGAGAAAATGAGGGCTCTCCCCAACCCAAACGTATCACTTACGATGTGTCCAAGTTGGTAAATTATCCAGGCTTTAATATATCCACTCCCAGTGGGATCCCAGATGTGAGTAGCTGTTCTCTTCCTTCTAAACAACATGCTGAGTGACAATAGTTGCTTTTAGCCAAGAGCTAATGTTTTGTATTCTGCATCTGACAATTTTCTTTCAACAATCTCTTCTTTTTAAGCCCTTGGTTTGGAGCTGGGGGTTGTAATTAACATGACATCCATCTAACTGATACTTGTCACGATTCTTGTGCTAGGATCTGACAGCGCTTCTGTGGGGATTATTTCCATTATGAGACCAACAGGAGCCTGGAAGGACAGTTGGCTATTTTTTAAACCCAAAACCTCACGCACAAATGGCTGTTTTTTCCATACATGTAAATTTTCTGAATGTTCTTGAAATGTGAAAATGACTGTGGCTGTTTCCATAACTATAATTTTGATCACAAAAAATTACATCAGCTCAATCAGTGCACAACTTCTGCAAAGCTTTGTAACAACTGGAATTAAACAAGTCAGAAGGCCCACATAGTGGGTGCCTGCTTAAGCACAGAGCACACAAGAAATGTGGGTGCTGCACTTTTATCTTCAAAAGCATTTTAACCTGCTGTCAGTGAATTCCATCACTGATCTTAATGCCTGGGCATTAAAAAGAAGCACTTGTGCATTTACACCTTTACATTTGCCCATTTAGTGGCCTCCAAATGTGTTTTTTCATTCAGTATTATTATCCAGATTTCTATGATTAACCAACCATATACAACATTCTTTCTCTTTTTTTTTTTTCTTTTTGCTGTAGGAATGGCAGATGTTTGGTTCCATCCCCATGCAACCATCTCAACAGAAGGATGTTTTTGCTCACTACCTTTCTAATTATCAGGAGGTGAATATATCTCCTTGTTATTAAAAAAAACACTGTTGTCTTTTAGTTAGTGTAGGTCATGATGATCTCTTGCTTGTATCTTCTTTCTGCACAAGGGGACAGACTTTTTATTGACACTAGTGAGGGTGAAATGCTGATCTGGCTTATCTGTTTTAACAAAAAATGGCTTCATGTTTAAAATGAATTCCATTATTTCACTTAGTATTAGCATATCCCAGTTGTGCAATGATATATAAACAGTTGGGAAAAAATTTGCTGTGAACTTACACAGCCTAGAAGTTCAGACTCCCCTAAAAAGTGAGAAGCTTGGTTGCCACAGCCATGGTATCCCTCAAATGTCAATGTCTGTTTACATACTGGGTCCCCAAATGATTGTATAGTTACAAAATTGCTTTAATTCTTATAGCTGCAAATTTTACCCTGTACAGTATAATACTAATTCTTTTTGGTTTTGTGGATACTTTCTCTCCAGCCAAGTCCAAAATCCAGCAACAAAAGGGCTGCGCCTCAGTCAAAGTCTCATCATTCCAAACGACCAAGAGAAGACAATTCAGCGATAACAGCAGCTGACATGGACCTGGACTCTGGTATAGTCATTCTGCGTTTTTTTTTCCTAGGTTCAACTTTTATTTTCAAAATAACTTGCTCTGAATTGAAAGGTGAGAGTTAAAAGGAGAAGCCAATGTGTTAGTAGTCATTTTGGTGGTACTTAATGTCAGAGCTGACAGAGGCCAGCAGTGTCCTACTGCAGTGGCATTTGCTGTGATTGTCACAGTGGTTTTCATACCATCCAGTACCAAGCAGGAGGTTTCAGGTGTGCTCAGAGCAATTGCAATGTTATGTTAAAATTTCTGATCTCTTTACTTCAGGAACATCCTAAAGAAACTTCTGTTAAGAAGACCCCCAAATCCCTAAATATTTGGATGAAATAACACAAATTTGCAAGCTTACAGCTTCTTAAAAATGAGGCAAACTCAAAGGAAGATTCAGTGTTGTTTACATGTTAGAATAGCTGGAGAAACTTCTGGCTTTCCTTTTGAAATCCTCTATGAGGAATCCTTCAGTGTGTCTCAGTGTGGAATGAGTTTGTTCTTAATACCTTCAGGAGTAATTTCTTTTCCTTGAATGGCTGGCAAAGTTAAAATCCCAAAAAACATAGTTTTGGTGGATATGAAAACCCTCACAAAATTTGTTCTGTCTCAGCTGAAAACCAAGGATGAGAAGACATAAATCTGGTAGTTAATCAGAACACTGGCACTTTGAATCTTGTCCTGGTCAGATTTCAGGTTCTAAAAGGTGTCTTTTAATCTCCTCCTAGATCTGGAAGGGGCACAGAGATCTCAAACTCCCAACAGTTTTCAGTTCCAACCTCCGCTGCCGCCTGGATCTCCATCCATGTCCACTCCGCCTGTGCCACAAGGAACACCCCCACTCACACCCCCTCAGCCTTCCACACCCACCCACTCTCCCCTGCCTAGGACTACTCCACCACCAAACCCTTCCAGTGAGAGTCCTCAGCCCAAAATAGTGGACTCAGTCATGGATGAGGATACTCTGACCTTGGAAGAGCTGGAGGAGCAGCAGAGGTTAATCTGGGCAGCGCTGGAGCAGGCAGAGAGCACCAACAGTGACTCTGATATTCCTGCTGACACACCTTTAAATGGAAATTCCCTTACATCATCGCCAGCCAGGAATGAAGCAGACCTTGTTGCAGAAGTTAGGTCACCTGAGAAGGTGATCTCAGTGGAAACGGAGTTTTCTGACATCAGTGAGCAGATCCCAGAAAATGAACGTTCTATAACCAGTCCGAATCTAGAGGACAGTTTGCTTGACTTAAAGGAAAGTCCTGATAATGCAGTTTCTGAAGACCTGCTGGATGACACCCTGCCTGCTCCCAACCCTGAGGTTAATGAGGGGGAAAACACAGGTGGTAATAAAGTGCCCACAAGCACTGGATCATCTGTGAAAAAATCTGGACTTGTTCCTGACATGAGCAAGTTTGCTGCAGGCATCACACCGTTCGAATTTGAAAACATGGCAGAATCAACTGGGGTTTATCTACGGATAAGAAGCCTGTTAAAAAATTCCCCAAGAAACCAGCAAAAGAAAAAGACTTAAATCTTAACTGGTCTTTTGTTTTCTTATGTCCAAATCCCTTCTGTTTCCCCCCCAGTTTTACAAACTCAGATAACCTCCTTCATCTTACAGGAAAATCTTGACAAATGCAGGTCTTCCCTGTTCTTCCTTGGTGTTGAAGTCAGTGCAGGTTTCCATCTTGACCAGGACCACCAGTGCAGCCAGAAAATGTGGAATTTTCCCAAATTGCATGTTTCCACTAAGGAATAGCAGGACTGATGATTTGTTAAGAGCATTTTATTTGCCAATACTCGAGACTCTAAAATGCAGAGTTTGTGGTTTGGTGTTCATTATTTTGGCTAAGATTTTTATTGTCCTTGAGTTTCAGGTGGATTGGTGATTTTTTTTAATATCTGTCCTTTGTACAATAATCTACACTTTATACATTTTGCTAATTATCCTGTAGATAAGTTTAATATATTTGGAATGTTTTTAAAAAGGTCTGACGTTAAGATTTCCCACATCAAAGTCCTGGCAAGTGGAGGAAAATAATTGGGGATTACAGTGCTATTTTCACCATTTCAAGTATTTTTATAAATTATTTATGTGGGTCTGTTTTAATTGCCACTGTATCTTTCGTAGCATCGTCCTTCACGTAAACTTGCTGTACAAACATGTTCATGGTTGTCTACAGAGGTTTAATAAATGAGCTTTTAGCTAAAGAGTTTAATTGGAGCCCTAAAGCAGCAAAATGCTGGTTTTTGAAAATCAGCTGCTGAAGAAAATTGGGAAAACAAGCTGAGCAAAATGAGGATGAGTATAGTAAAATATTTTAGGAAGGGCCACAACTGTTGGCTTCAGGTTTTCTTAATCAAGAAACTGTTAAAATTCTCTTAGCTACTTAAACAGAATCTTGCCATACCATTCAGTTTTCATAATCTGAAGAGCTGCCCACTTCTGAATGCTTAGAAATGTTATAATCCTGCTGATTGATTGTTCTAACACGTTTTTCTCCTTGTCCTGGGAGGGACTTGTGGCTGAAATGACTGCACCTTGTTCAGTTGCCAAGAGAGGGAGCATTAGGCTGATGTAACGTATCCCTTGGAGCTGGTAAAGCATTTGTCCTTCCATAAATGCAGGAAGAGTCTCCCCAGCCAAGTGTAATGCATAGTAAACCAAAGCATTTTCAAGTATCTAACAAAAAACTTGTGAAGGGGAATGTCCATAAGATAATGTTAGAGAATGAACTTAATTCTTCCAAATTCTCAGCTTTGCAGTTAGTGCATATTGCTCAAAAATCTTTAAAATACATTATATTACTCCACTCCACATTTGAATTTCTATGAGGTCCCCGGGCTTTTTGCAGTTAAAGCCTTTATTTATTTCTCTATTTTTTTTTTCTCCCTAAACTTTACAGGAAGGCAAAACCAAAGCACCTTTATATGTGAATTCTGAGAGGCTGAAAGATCTTTTTGCAGCATTTACAGTTCAGTTTATTTGGTTGCACTTGGAAAGCAAGTCAAGGTAAACGTTCATCATGTGTTCTAAAATGAATGGCTTTTTTCTTCCTAGTTTATAGGAGAAATAGTATTTTTATAACAAGAATGGATAACAAAATAATGTGCTGTTTCCACCTGTTGCATGTGTTTAAAGAGAGCTCTGTTGGGAAGCATATGGAGGTCTGGCACTTTTTCCTCTTCCTCCTTCCATGGAGTTAAAAGCCAGTAATGACAGTTTACAGGAGCCTTTGTGTGCTGCATCATTCCCACGTGGATGATAAAGGGATGCAGGGCGGGAAGTGATTATTCCCAGTGCACACCTTCTGGGTGTGTTGGGCTGCTCATATTTGAAACATGCAGTTTTCTCACCACACCTTAAAGATCTGTTTTTAATGGCTCTTAGGAAATGCTGCTGCTTGAGTAGGACATGCAGCCTGAACTAAAGGAGTGCTTGTGGTTTTTGTGAGCAAGGCAGAAGAGTACACAAGATGAAAATCGTCTTTATGTGCTTAGAACTTTTTAATGCTCTGTATGGTCCATCCTCAATCACCCTTCCACTTAATTAATTGGTCGCAACAGATAAGCAAAACAGTTGTGACTAAAATACTTTCATTTGTTATTTTTTTGTCTTTCAAATTGCAAAGGAAACTTTTATAAATGTTCCTTTAATGCTTTGTTTTTTCCTTAAAATAATATTTTTCTGATATGTTTTGATCTCAGAGAAGCAGGCAGGGACTGTTTAATTTCTGGGTTTAATTTTAGTAATTTAATTCGAAATAAGGACAGTCATACAAAATACTGGGCACTCAGAGGTATCTTTTAAATTGTTCTTTTAAATCTTCTCTTGGAATTGTCCTTTCTTTGGAGGTGGCAGTCAGCATGGATAGTGCTCTGAGAAAACTGAACCAGTAAGTAAACTCCTGTATTTACCTCTGCTGTAAGACACACAGTTAATTAGGGATGGGGAGTTATCCCTGCTGCTTCTCTCATTATGAGGAATTCATTCATCTGCATTTCTTAGCTATTTATCTATAATTCACTGTTCTATCAAGTGCTACATATTGTTGCACTGAAGATGTTTGTAATTAGTGAGGTCTTTAATCTGTCAGCTGTAACCACTCAAATGGGTTTTGTATATTGAAACTGCAATCAGATCACACTCTTAAATCCTGAGGAAAAGCTGAATAGCAAAGTATTTTGGGTCCTTTTAAGTCCCATTCCCATGGTGATGGGTGTGGCATAATAACCTAGATTAGAGCTTACTAAAATGGATGAGTAATAAAATCTGTAATGGGGTGGGTATAGCAAGAGCAGGCATCACTCAAATTTTCCCACAGATTCCTGTTGGCATAGTCTTCGTGTTTATTTACAGCACTTGGAACACCAAAAATATTTCAAAATGCTCATGCATGTCTAAAAAATCAAATCTCTGCAAAATATTCTGGGTATTAGTCAGGTGGGAAGTTGTCTTAAAAAGATCTGAATTTCTGACTCTAAATTTTTATAACCCAATTCACAGCGCTCAAAACGTCAAGAAAAGAGAAACAGCTTAAATTCTAGAAGATATCTGAAAGACGTGGTAGCTGCTAAAAATAATTATTTTACTGCAAGCTCTGTAAGGCAGCATAGCTGGGGGGAAAAAAAAAAGGAAAAGGGAAGAGGAGGAAAAAGCTCCAATATAATTAAAGCGTTTCAAATGCCTTGGTAGTTGCCATGGAACCCCGTAGCACCTTCATTCTGTGCCGTGGCTGTGCTGCCCCTGGGAAGTGAATGCCACTAAAGATTGATGCTGTTCCTAAGAATACAGTGCAGAGTCACTGCTACATTTTGGGGGGTGGGAGGGGATGAGTCAGAGGGAGGAATTGGTCGTGATTCCTGGAGTAGCTTGAAAACAGGATGGATTTAGTACTGTGGTAATTACTGTGTGACAATTGGACACTTCCTAGAGTTCGGTTAACTACAGCAGCAGAGATGTTACATAAGATTTTTTACATGTGTTTAGTTGTCACCCACCGCTGAATAAACATTTATTTACCCTTTCTTTAGAATTCATCACTCAATAGGAACAAAATCCTTCTGCTTTGCTTTGCTGTAGGTGAGAATTCAGCTTTTATTGGTATTTACATAAGTGCTAGAATGGTTTGCATCTTTATTAATAGACTGGTTTCTCAGTTATCAGGGAAATGAAACACTCATCAAGAGGAATGTCATTGTTAATTCAAGTATCTTGTTTAAACCAGAATGCAGAAAGGATTCTTTTTTAATTTGTTTAAATACTGTTCTCTGTTGTTTTACCCATGTTGGGTAGAACAAATAATGTAAAATTGGATGAAAGCTTGTCTTGTGTAGCTCACCAAAGAACATGGGTTTGGAGAGCTTTTTCTTTTATTGCTGCTGGGTAGTCTGGCTGACCTGGGGAAGGGAACCAGAAAGTACTTTAGCAGTGAAAAGACTTCTTGCAGCCTTTACAGAAAAGAAACTACAGAAAATAGTAGTGCAAGTGCTGGGATTTTTGGAGCAGCACTTCTGAGATTAAAAAAAAAAAGCAATTAGCTGCCTTTTTTGTAGCAGATGTGACCATCAGTTCTGTATAGGAATTGCCAGATGTGCATATTGAAGAGATCATTCAGATGGAAAAAAATCTGTACTCAAAATCTTCGTACTTGGGTGAATACATCCCATTGAATAGAAAAATGGGTTTCTTAAGTCAGGAGATCCTTACGTTCAGTTCTTAAAGGGCAACATTTTAGCTCTTTAGAAAGCTTCAACAACCTTGGGCCCTTCACAAATCTGAAAAGGGGGAGAAGCAACTGCAACTGGTGTTCCCACATTATTGAGAACAATTTTAATTCTAAAGCGAGCCTTATACTTGTGGCCAGGATGCCAGTAGTTATGTCAGCATCCTGAATTTCCCTGGAGCATCCAGCAATTCCTGTTTTTGTGGAGCTATGGCCTATATATTATTTGTTGACTGATCTGATCATGCAGATCAGAAAACAGAGCCACCAGGACTGGAATCAAAGATATTCTGGCTGTCAGTCATACCTAATCCTTTATAGGAGTGTGGTTTATAATACCAGGATCTTTTATTACAATGATTCCTACAAATTGGCTGTGCCCTCCTGGTGCAGACTGGTACACAGAGGCTGTCAGCCATTTCCAGTTGGGATGAACTGAAGCTACAGTTGCTCCAAAGCTACTTTTTTATGGTATGAAGTTGATTCTGGTCAAAGGATGGATAACAAACTCTCTTTTTCCCTACAAGACTACAGGATCTTGAAGCTGAGTCTGTTCAGTAGGAAATTACTGGAAAAAACAGTGGCACATTGCCTTGATCTGTGTGACATCATTCTCAGTTCTTGCCTTAATACAGGATATTTTTACCGTAGCCTTGCGAGGGAGTGAAGCAAACTACTTACACCTTTAAACCATATTTTATCCATTATTTCCCCACTGTTACTGACTGCTTCCACATCATGACAAGTTCTACAGTAACAGCAGAAACTTGCAACTTCTAGTTTCCATCTTTAAGCTGACCTGTAGTTGCTGTACTCTGTCCTAGATGCATCAATCTGATATTGCTTAAAACAATTTTAATGTTGTGCACTGAACTGCAAGCATTTGAGATGAACTTAGGTGGTGGCAAATTAATTGAGAGACAAAATATCAAAGTAATGATGGGGAATGATAGATACACTTAGAGAAAAACCCATTCTACGTTAGCATGAGATCAATACAGAAAGCTCAAATCTGTACCACCACAAAGAAGCTCAAAGGTTCACCATGGTACTCTTAAGCCAGCAGGTATTTTGGGCGAGTGTTCTGTAAAGTTAGTACAATTCTCCAGTTTCTACCCTAATTTTTGTGTTAGGGATTATTTCCATAGCTAGGGGCTGCAGGGTAATTTTATTTAAAAGGGATCCTTTGCTGGCTCTGCACTTCTGAATACAACCCAGTGTTTAAATCCTGAGGTCCTTATTCAGCCAAACTTTTATCAAATTTTGCAAGGAGAAAGAGAGGTGGCTGTTCATGGATTCGAGTATCTGTTTCACCATCTGATGGCCATGGCAAGAGATTCTGTTTAACGTTTAGGAAGTGAAATTCTAACAAACATTGCTACATGCTGATGTAGTTGAAACCTATTATTTGGAGGAGTTCATCACACCCTTTTGTGCTTTACCGTGCTGGATTAATGCCAAAGAACGAAGCCAAAATGAAACACAAATTTCAATCAGTCCCCAGCAATGGAACTGCTTTCTCATCACCCTTTTGTTCGAATGGCATCATGCAGAAACCAAACAAGCTGTGAGACTGCAAACTGAGGTTTGCTTTGTGAGGAATTCAGCGGTGATGGGCCAGCTCTGGCTGGGCTCCGCTGCCTGTTTATAAGAGGAAGAAGTGGAGCAGAGCTGTTTGATTCAGCCTTGAAAATCGGTATTAAATTGTTGACGATGGCGTTGGAGCTGCTGCTCCAGCTGTTTAAACTTTAGCAGTGGGATAACGCCAGCTTCCAATGTGTTGCTTCACAAACGCAATGAAAATAAAAATATTCAGTACTTTGGGATGATAAATTTCTGCATGATAAATTTCTGGGCATCAGGACAAAAGGAAAATGGAGCGAAGCAGCAGACAGTGAAGTTATTCACCCACTAGAGCGATGTGCTTCACACCTCCCCGTCTGTGCCCACCCTCTCCCCCTCCCACCCAGCCGGGCTGTGCCGCAGCGACTGCTCCGGGACCACCGGGCGCGGCGGGGTCACCNCCCCGCGCGGGCTGCGGCTGCCGCGGGGCGAACAAAGCGGGGGGGCGGACAAAGGGAGAGGAGGGGGCGCGGGGAGCTCGGGGGCACCGCCGGTGCCGCTGGTACTGGTGCAGTCCCCGCCCCGGCGGGCGCAGACGTTGTGCCCGCCCCGCTCCGCCTCCTGCGAGCAGGGGCGGCGCCGCTGCAGAGGGGGAGCGGGAGCAGGAACAGGAGCGGGAGCAGCAGCCGGAGCAGGCGGCGGGAGGTGCGCTGGTGGCGGGGCCGGTGAGGCG
>VZTE01000771.1:211662-267643 GCA_013397775.1 Eulacestoma nigropectus | reverse complement strand
CTCGTCTCCCTCAGCCCGCGGGGTGGTTGTCCGGAGCGGGGACGCGAGGGTTGGATCGCAGCCTCAGATCGAGTCTCGCCCTGGGAAGCTGCGGCGCTGTGCTGGGCTACCGGTGGCTTGAGCGAGTGATTCTGAGGGAAGAGCTCTGCATATTCCTTATATTCCTTGGTAAGTGCTGACCTGCAGTTCCCAGCATCCTGCACTTACATACGGATATTTTACTAATAATCTACCTTGGCATTTTTGGTTTTGTTTTTTTTATCGCCGCTCCCCATCCTCGCGTTGTTATAAAAGCTGCTGGTTTCCAGGTGAGCTGCTCTTGCATCCCCTCAGGTGGCTCAGGAGAGTTTGCTGCCATGTTCTAGCCGCTGTCAAGAGCTGTGGGATTCCCTGGCACAAGCGCTGCTCCTGGCCCCTCCTGTTCCCGCTATAGTGCTGTACCTCAGGCGATGCAGTGCTCCCTTTTCTGTGCCATAGCTGTCATGGGGCACAAGGTAATTGGTGCTGTTACTCGCAGGGTAATGTGGCTCCTGCTGCATGAAAAATCAGGAGTTACTTTTCCCTTTCATCTTTGTTCTGATTCCGTGCTTTAAATAATTTTTCAAAATATAAACAAACAGAAGCCAACACCAAAGAAATCTTCCAAAACAGAGCACGGGGAGGAAAATTTACTCTGTGATTTTATATGCTGATGATTAAACATATGACTGTGAAATGAAGACTTGTTCCTCCCCAGCCCTTCACTTACCCACTGTGCTGAATGGGCAGGGTTTTATACAAGTTCACAGGTTGCTTTGAGAACTTTGAGCAGAAGGATTTTAAAACATGTGATACTTGTGTTGACATGTAGGAAGAAGAAAGAAAAAGAGGTACAAAAGAGGAAATGCCTTGATGCTGGCTGCTTTGCAAATTGTTTTATTGAAAGAACAGAAATGTGCATTCTGAATGCAACGTAGTTCTGAAACTAGCAGCGGCAGAGAGCGGTTTTCCTGAAATGTGTGTCCGTGTGCACCTGCTGCAGGAGTAGGAAGATTGCAAAGTAGATACTGTGGAGGAAAAGTAAACACCTCCCCTCCACCCACAGCAGTATTTCTTACTCTAAGGAAAGTTTAACTGTTTGGGTACAAAACTTCTTCATTTACATGCTGAGGATTATTAGTTCTTGGTGTAAAATGACGAGATTTCAGGGTTCTCTTCCTGCCCAGTCCTTATATGCGTGCTGGGAGATTTTCTCTCTGTGCTAGAGTGCACTAAAGCTTTGTGTGTATTGAAGAGAGAGGGATGAGTTGGCTGAAGCAGAAAAACTTGGATATGTGACCTTAAATGTCCGTATCTTTACGGATCAAGAGGGAGATTTTATTTGGCGAAAAAGAGTTTTATATAATTTCTATGGTTTCCCCTAAAGAGAAGATCTCAGCTTTCTAGGGAGGGCACAACACCAGCTGTCTTGTATTGCTCATTCCAGATGTATTCTGTAGGGAATAGCAGCCTCTTTCCTCATGTGATTACAGTGTAGGAAGGAGCAGTGCTCTCTCTGCTGATTGCTACGACTTCCTAGAGCTCCTGAAGATTTCCTGTCTGACTTTCAGGTTGTATCTGTTTGCCGTCTTCTGACTGTGGATACCCACGACAGGCTTTATTTACTCAGCTTGGGCAGATTGCATAATTCCTTCAGTGTTCCTCCCTTTATCCTTTTAGCCCTGTTAAAGTTTTTCTTGGGAGGGATTGAGAATATTTCAGAATAGATCCTCCTTAAAAAGAAATAGAGAGCTCTGCCTTGCCAATATGATTTTTCAGAGCTGCTTTTCTTTCCCCTTCTAAAACACTCGGGTCAAATGTTAACTCTGTATGTTGAATGCAAGTTTTCTAATGTTTGAACATGACAACCATGAATGAATGCAGCTCTTGTTTAATCCTTTGGCATTCCTTAGGGACTACTGGCTCTGCTGGCATGTATAAAGAGTAACTCACTGGAATCCTTATTGGAGCGGCATGTTTGGAAATGCCTCAGATGGATGGTGTTTTGTTATTTAATGAAAGGCAATTATATACTGCATTAGCTGTAAGCTCAGCTGCCCTCAGCCCCATGCCAGTTTCTGCTGGAGCAACCATTTCATTGTTGTTGACCAGCAGAACTCTGTCAGCAGCTCCCTGATGATTTAAACAACTCCTGCTTGTGCAGGTGTCTGTCCTCCACATCCATTTATTTTTGCTGAGTGATGCTGCACTCTGTGACTGACCCTTAGAAATACCCACAAATCTGGTACTGGCTCTTGGCCCCCGAAAGGCTGTGAAGGATTTAGAAGATATATCTAAGGACAGGCTGTACAAGTTTGTACTTCAACACCCACCTAAGTTTTTCCACTTGGAATAATTCATTATTTGTACAAACTCATAAGAATAGTACTATACATTCTTTTAATTTATAAGACATCTTCACTCTACTGTTTCCAGAAGAACCACCATTAAAAGCTATTTGTTTTCCCTGATCCTTGTAGTCTTACTGTCTATATTTTTAGCTTATTATGAGGGGAAATTGCAAGGCAGAGAGAGAAACTCAGTATTCTATAGAATTAGCTTATTTGACACTCTCATTCTGCTGCGCTGCTTGGCAGCAGCATCCACTCAATCACAGCAATATTTCTCTAAGTTCTGTATTTGTACTTGTCCTGAGCTCTCTGCCAGCTGTGCAGCAGTCGTGCTAATTTCAAAGGCTAAGAACATGGAGAGCTAAAAAGAGACAGCTGACTTGATGTTTTCACCCAGTGTGAAACAGTTACAGTTTCACCCAAGTCTATCAAAATTAAATCCTTACTATAAAAAGCAGCATCTTTGTTTCAGCTGCTTCAGTTGTAAATGTATTAGGGTGAAGGCTTTGTGCTTTTAAATGCTTTGGGGTTTGAGGCTGACAGGAGGTGATATTTTCTTTCTCAAAGAATGTAGATCTCAACTTAAACTTGATGCTCTACTATTACAAAGTCATCGTTTTATCGTGACTGATTGCACTTACTGGGATGGCTGAAGTGCATTATCATCAACAGAAGCCAGTGTGGACAGTCAAACAAATTGTTCTTTTTCTTACTGAAATGGAGGTCTTCTGGGAAAGACAAGAATTTCCTGGGAAAAATGTAGGAAAATTAGTAAATGATGATAATGAACTTACCAGAAGAGGTGGCAATTATTTACTTAGTTAGAAACTTTCTCTACTTCTCAATCCTTGACTCCTTCTGTAGGGAATGATGTGCTGAGGAGGGAGGATCATGTGCTTTCTGATCTTTTAATAGACCAGAGCAGCAGTGTTTTTATAATCTGTGTGCACAGTGGCAACTTGAAGTGTTAGAGTTTGCATCATATTAACAATTATCAGCTCTTCCTGATTAATTAAAGATAGGCAGAATCTTTTTAAAAAGACTGAACAGGCTGTGTTTAAAATAGCAATAGACTGAGAAAAAATTACTCACAAATTGCTGGCCTGAAATAGTTTTTTGGTGTTACAGACATCCTCTCTCATTTGTACTTAATAAGAATATATTCATATTCAACAGTCTGTGTTTCAGTGTTTCCCTACTGAGAATCCTGAGGCATTTAGGAATCTGAATGAGCATAGCAAGTTCTAGAATGACAAAACAGGGTGACTTAAAATGTCCTTGATGCAGAATTAAAATCCATAAGCAGAGCTGAAGCTTTGATGAATTACCTTCCTCATAGCAGTACTGTAATATCTGACTGATGGTTTCAGGTCCTAAGCCTCTTACTATCTTTGATCTGATTCATCTTCTTCTTAGTACAGTTTCTGAGTTATAGGAATTTACCCCGCCTTTTCCCTTTCCCTGGCATGTGCTGGGAGAATCCTGTTTATACAATTTGCAGCGAATATCCTGCACTTCCCAAGGTAGAAAAACAGCCTTGTATCTTATTTAGCAACTTAGCAATTCCCTAAAACCAATTTTTAGTGGATTTGGGTCTCATAATGGTTGCCTTCCTAACTATATTAAGTTCAAGTTTTATATTATCTCAAACAAACTGGTAACCTGCTGCTATCAAATGTATTGATGGCAAATTTTTTGCTTCAGATATTAGTTGTTCTAAACGTATTGGGAGAAACTCAAGACATTTTAAACACAAGTCTCCCTCCTCCTGGTTCACCTGCTTCTGTGAAACTTGGAGGAATATGATTTATTTTTATTAGAGATCTCCTGCCATTTATTTTATTTAGTTGAAATTACCCAGCAGGTTCAAAATCAAAGGAGAAATACAGATTTGTGTGCAGGCCTGGCTGATGTTGAAAGATGATCTAAAAGTCTGGTTCTGAATGGTTCTAAAAGTCTGGGATCTGTGAACTCATGTGGAGAACAGTTCCAGTCATCTCTGTAGTACAGAAATACAACTTCTACTATTGATTTCAGTTAAGAAATAAATCTTAAGTTGCTGGTTGAGCTGTAGGTTCCCATGTCCTTAAGGAGGGACAGCGTTGTGGGGCTTTGGGATTGATTCCCATTCTTCCCCAGTCTCTCTCAAGAGAGAGGGAGCATCTTTGAGATCTTAAGGAAACGGGGATTTGCTCTTTGGAGCAAAAAACCCAGGAGCTATTTCTGGGGATGTCCTTAGCCCGGCGTGCGATGGTTTGATGGTGGGATGAGCGATGACAAGGCAGAGTGTTTGTGTTACAGCCCTGGGTCTGCTCTGGAGATCCCTGTGTGGTTCTGTCTCATTGAACACACACTGGTTGCCTCAGACTAAGGAATGTTTACCTAAACCAGTTCCCGGGAAAACAGAGTTGAAAGGTTTTTCAGGACCTCTGCCAGTGATAGTATAGCTCCCTTTCAGTTTCTGTTGGGTTTTGCCACTCTTCGTTTCAGGTTGAGTTCATCACATCAGTGCCGCTGTCAGAGGAGCTGTGTCATCCCAGTGGGCAAACTTCCCAAATTCCTGCAGGCTTTGGGCTCGTGTTATTATGGCAGCAAATGCAAACTGTGTCTGGTTTAGACTAAAGCCCTACTAAAACTTGCATGCAGCAGTAATTTCCTAGAGTTATCCTGGTAGCAACTGTGAAGGCACTTCAGAAGAGCAAGGATTGCTTTTGTTCTGTTAATTTAGTAGTTATGCCTGGTTAAATTAAGTAGAGGTGCGCTTCTTCAAGAGTCTGTCCCTAGTAAAATTCATATTTATGTTAAAAACACAATATAAGAAACTGCGGCATTGAGGTTCCTGTACCTCTGGAATTCCTGTGATGGTTATGTTGGATTGGGCCGGAATGAGCTGAAGCAGAATGTCATAAGGATCCTGTGTAAGTTACGAGATCTTGCTTATTTTCTTACTAAATTTTTATTTCCTGTTCCAGTACCTGCAAACAACAGATCTGAAAAGTCTGGATTTCTTTTATTATTTTCTACCTGATCAGCTGAGTTTTAAATGCATTTTTTTTTTACCTTTAAAGGTGATGTACAAAACACTGGTTTGATAGGCACATACCAGTTCTCATGTTTTGATGTTGGCACTAAGCAGAGCATAGTAACCCAAATAAATATGTTTTCATGGCACTTGGCATAACAAACGTTGAATTAAATGCCTTTTCTTCTAGTAGTGATGTATCTGAATGCTATATTCAAATCATCACATTACTTGATTAATTGACATAAAAATCAGTGGTTTCTGGAAGACAAAATGAAACTGAAGTCGTGTTTTTAAATGCTCCCTTTCTCTAATTGCTGTGTGTTGAATGAGTAATCAAATATTGACTTCCAAATGCCAGCTCTTATTCTATTGAAATCTTAAATTCTTAATTCTGTTTGTTTTCTGTTTTATATATAAATTCTTTCTTAAATTATATTAGTTTCAACGGGACCAGTACCTGAAGATGCCTCGAATTCCACAGAGTAATCACTGAGCAGTGCAGTTAAATCCTTGAGCAACGTTCAGATGCTCAGTTTGGTTTAACAGTGGCCTCTGCAGAGAGTTACATCAGTATCACCATAATTTGCTGTTTGTGCCTTGCTTTGTTAACAAATGCCTACGGTGCTTTCTGGTGTGTTTCAGTCTGAACTTGCTGCCCATTCAATAAATGCATCAGAGCTGACAAAACACATGGAATTTGCAGTAAAGTCAGGAGCATGAGGGTCAGAGAGAAGTTCATTTGCCTTTTCGCTGTCTGGCTTCAGTGGATCAATGAAGAGAGACCTGGATGTGAGTTCATTGCTCCAGAATAGTTGTATTTAAGTAGTGAGTGGCCAGGAACACCAAGTGTGCTGCATCATTCCAGAGCAGCTCTGTAAAATGAATGCATGAAACCTTCCAAATCCATCCTTCTGGTTTAGCAACTTGTAATTGTACAGGACTGGCTTTGAAGCCGAGTGAGACATTTACAATGGATATTGTGTGCTCTGGAATATTTCATTGTAAATGTAATCCATCGCTTGGAAAATGGTGATTCAGATTTTTGGGTGCCCAGTAAGAAATATGTCCTATAGACACAGAATGCAGCAGAGGAGTAGTCAGGGTTAGGAAGATTTCTGTTCCAGGATTCTGCTTTTCTTGTGCCCCCTCATCCAGAATTGTTCCTGGAAGGATGCTGGTGGGCATGTCCCAGTCTGGTCAGTTTGTGCACCTGCTGTGCATGAATTACTCCCCTCAGAATCTTCCAGAAGTTTGGCTCTGATCTCTGGCTCATTCTTGCACACACAGAAATATTCTTCAAGAGGTAGCAAGCAGCAAAGAGAAGTGCAAGGAGAAGGCATTGATTTTGTTCAAAACCGAAATGGGGTTGTATTTTTAAATCAGGTATGAATTTCAAAAACTTATAAATTCAACTAAAAGCATTAAGTGCTTTTGTGAATAGATATACTCACTTTTTACAGGAGTGTAATAACAGCCCAGGAGACTGCAAATACAACTTTTGGAGCTGCAGGAATTAGATCTGAATCATCCAGAACATGTTTATGTGCTTTAGTTTTAAGACTGCAGTAATTTTAGGAGTTGTGTTCATAACTGTGTAGGGTCAGAGCTCTTGGAGTAACTCATGGACTAGAGGGGAAATCTTTCCAGGTTCAAAATTCCAAGTTACTTTCTCTAAACTCCAGATATGTGAGGAATGATTCATGAGCTCCTTCAAGCTTGGCAGCAGCAGTTGAACAACGAGTATGAAACAGGTATTTAAGAAATGCTGTTCAGGCAGAGATTTCAAACAGTGCTTCTTGTGCTGAGTTTGTTTTTCTCTCAGGAAGGAGAAGTTACTGCATCGTGGTGGTCTTTGGAATATGTTTTCCATTTAGCTTTTCTACAGAAGGATTTTCTGGTTTATTTTGGTCATGTTGCCTTTTCCTCATGGTATGGGAATTTGTTTTCTAGGTGCTTATTACTGACTGCCACAGGGGTTGTATGTGATGGTCTCTGCTTATAGGGGCCTGTGAGATTTTTTCAGCAGTTATCTATTCTACAGCCCCCTTTCCGAATATTTACTCTTTATCTTTTAGTGTGACTGTTTATATGTGTTTTGCAAAGCACCTCTGTGCTCAGCACAATTAACAAATCAAGTGGTCTCTTTTTGAGCTTAGAAATGCATTGGCATTGCAAGGCATTTTCCATCAGTATTTAGTCTGTTAATGGTGTTAACTAAGTTAAATATTAATCTTTTTACTTTGCAATGTTTTGAAGAACTAGGAAAAGCTGGACTTAATTATCTTAGAGGTCTTTTCCAACCTAAACTATTCTGTGGTTCCACTGGTACTCCTAAATTCTTGTTGTGACTACCAAGTTAAATAGAGTGAGCTGTGTTCTTATTTAATTTAGTTCTTTTTGGAATACTGTTTGGTGAAAATAGTCTTGAAAGGAACATTGGACAGCTTCTTTCTTTTTATTATAGGAATTCCTTTTTTGACAGTTGGAAAATATTCTGCTTTTATAATTCAGGGTTATGTGGCTACATTTTATTTATTTATTTTTAACACCAGCTTGCCAACAGAATTCATATCTATTATCACATTAGTAGGATTTATTTACTTAAACCAATGGTTTCCAACTTGCTGCTTGATCCATGCAATTCTTAGAGGTCTGTAAAAAGTAAATAAGAATAAGAATATCATTAATCAGTTAAAATTCATATTGTGTGTAGTCATGTATTTCCAATAATGGCACAAGTGTAAAGCTTGCGCTTAAAATCTCTTTTTATGCTCAGTTTTGTTACTGGTAGAACCTGCAGTAGAACACTTCAGTGGAATATATTATCAGAGGCTTTCTGGACCTTTCCTTAGGTTCCTGATAGGATATTTTGGGACACAGTAATATTTTTGCCTATTGGTTATAAGGATCCTTTTTTAGGAGAGCTGAGACAGATTCAAGGGAGGAAAGAACAAATTGAGACAAGCAGTGAGCTGCTGTCTTTTATGAGAATGAAAATGAGGTCATTGACATCTGGAGCCTGTTAGGATATGTTGGAGTGTGTCATGCTTAAAATCACTTGATGCAAATTTATGTGTTTTATGAGCTCCATTAGGCAATGCTACTACGAAGGCCCTGTCCCTAAACCAAAAGTTGCATTTTAACTATTGCAGTGAGGCAGTCATTTATCAAAAAGTGTTGCCTATAATCTTAGCTTTTATTTTGTCTGAATTAAGCTACAATTTCAGTAACTCTGAAACCAGGACATGAGGGATTGTGTTACTTCTGGCCTAGTTGAAGGCCTATGTGTCGAGAAAAGCAAATGACACAGCAAATATATAACCCATGACTGTGGAGAGCAAGATTGAGCTATGAATGAGTACCCTGAGCCAAGAAATGCTGTGGCAGAACATTCTAACTTTCTTGAGCAGAGGCTTGTTAACCATCTATTAATAAATAATTAACTGAACATGGCAAAGTCTAATTTGGGTGGTAATGTAGTGTGTGCTTTCTCTTGATACACCGTCCTTGCACGATGTAGTTGTGGTGGTGCTGGAATGGTCTTTGGGGGCAAAAAAAGGGGTAATGTATGGAAAAGAATGGCAGCGTGCTGGGGAACAGTTCCAGCTTCCAAGCTTTAGGAGAAATCTTCCTTAAGGAGGACTCCCCTTGGCCCAAATTTCCATCAGTTTGGTCTTTGGCACTGGCTGTGAACTGAAAGGACTGACCATGATGCTTCTCCTGTTTCTGTATTTGTACCAAATCCTTCTTTATCGTGTACAGTTTTTCTGTTTCATGGATTTTGATGGGTTGAGGAAAGCAGTATGGGAGGCGAGCATGGAGATTCTGGAATTGGACAGGAGGGAATAGGGCCTCTAGCCTGGGGAAGGGAGCACATGTGTAAGAGAGAAAAGAAGGCTTTTCAGGTCCTTGGTGTGTAAGATCAAATTGCAGTTTTAGAAGATTTCTAAAATGGAAGACAAGGAAATAGGCTGCAGACTCATAACTCTGCAGGCAGGTGGGTGACAAACCTTTGGCAACACTAGAAAAAAAGGTTCAGAAATCTTCACAGCACTGCTTCGTCATTTTCATGGAGCAGGACTTAAATTGTAGGCAAACACAATTACATCCAAGGTGGTAATTCATGCTTTTTAAAATATAGCATTATTGCAGACTTAGAAAGTGCCTTGAATTTGGCATGGTAGGTCTTGAAATAGCATGAGGAATCTTACGCTTTGGTGTCTAGGTTCACAAAGCAGTGAATTGATTTTTAGGAACACTGATTAATAATTCATAATACAGGAGGGATAAATCTTAGATTGGTAGATAAAGACAGGGTTGGTTTATTCTCCTTAGTTGTCCTTGCTGCAGCAGAGCTGTCTCTCCTTCTGCCAGGTTTGTTTTACCTTTAACTGGGTGCTGAGCTCCCAGTTTGCACCCCTGGGCACTGGTTTGGGGAGGCTGCAGCTGCCCAACTTTCTCTCGTGACGGGTGCCAGAATGCTGAGTAAAGGGCAGGACTGAGACCAGCTTTGTAGTTCTTGTTTGACATGTTCTGAGCAAACAGTTGAGCAAACTCGCTGCGTGCCCGTTTCCTTTTCCCCTTCAGGTTTTTGTTTAGGTGTGTGCTGCTGCTGTTTAAGTGGTGTAGCTGTTCTGGCAGTGCCTCATCTAAAAGTCAGCACAAAGCCAAGCTGTGTTCACACAGAATAGTTTATTCCTTTGAAGATGGGGGAGAGCAGTTGCCTTGAAGTTCGGCTTTGAATTCACATTTGAGGTAAAAAAATACAGATTTTTCATTAGAGATGAAAAAGCCTTTCTGAAGCTTTTGTAATCAGAAAGAAGATGCCTCATGTGGCAAAACACAATTCCTTGAAAAGCTTCTAGCTGGCTTCCAAGTTCTATCCTAGCAACGTTGGGAAGAGTCCCTCCTCTTAGCTGGGGCACTGGTGGGGACTGCGAGCCAGCGTATCTTGTGATCTGAGGTCACAGAAAGCTGAGGTAGCTCTTTGCTTTTCAGTTGTCATCATGTAACTCTTAAACAATTCAAGCTTTTCAGTTCCACTCTCTTAGAAACCTTACTCCTTTTATCCTGAAATTCCTGGCTGTCATGATTTCTCTTGCTGTTATTTCTCTAGTCCAAAGTTGTTTTTGCTGGGATATTGCAACACTGGAAAAATATGACTGAAAACAGTTGTGTGTGTGGAGCAGTTAAATCTATGTGTAATGTTAGCTATGCTGTTAAGGGCTTTGTTTTTCTTTCTTAAAATAGCCTTTTTGTTTAAATCTCAAGACAAATACAGCAGCATTCAGCAAAGTGAGTTCTTTTGATGATTTAGGTTTTAATAGGAAATGGCTTTCAAAAGATGGGGAGCTGGAAATGCTGCTGGTTGCTACTGTAAAGCAGCTTTTATGATGCATTTTATACACAGATTGTGTATATATAGAAATCCCTTCTGCAGGAGTTAACACTGATCTTTGTTCATGTCTGATCTTTTCATACACAGGTTTATTCCAGAGCTGAAAAAGCTTGAACAAAATATTTTATCCATGTTTGGAAAAAGATAGTTGCTACAGACGAGGAGGATAAGCACTGGTATTGCAAAAAGATGAGTATGTTAAAACCAAGTGGACTTAAGGCTCCTTCAAAGACCATCAAGCACGGGGGTACATTGCTGAAAACACCTACACCTGTTGCTGCTGGTAAGGAATAGTTCAATATCTTAATTATTCCCTTATTCATCTTCTAACAAAAAGTACTTTGAATGGTGTAGTATACACTATTTTTACTCTTTACACCAATGTATTTTTGCTTGTATTCCTGATTTTAAAAAATTACATCTACAACTTACAAAAAATCTAGAGGCTACTAATTGGAGGTCAAGCAATTTTCCTCAAAGAAACCTTGTCATGATAAAAATGCTTTGGTGATTTTTGAAGTCAGACCTGCGATTTTTACAAGGTTTTTACCAAAACCTTCATTAAATGCATTCAGTGTCTCTCTCCTTAGATTTTGAATTATTTTTTCCCCGAGATGACAGTGTTTGCTCAAGGAAATTAGAAGTTATGATCTTCCTTTTAGAAAGGATGTTTGTACATTGAAACTAAGTAATGATGCTCTTTGGAATATTACTGTATTTGAGTCCCATTGTTTCTCGTTGTGTTTTGGTTCCAGCTCCAGCAGAAAAAGCAGCTCCCACTGAGAAGACCTCAAGCACAGCTGCTGCAGATGCACACGAGGAGTTTGTGGATGATTTCAGAGTCGGGGAGCGTGTTTGGGTCAATGGAAACAAACCCGGCTTCATCCAGTTCCTGGGAGAAACGCAGTTTGCTCCGGGGCAGTGGGCAGGGATTGTCCTGGATGAACCCATCGGGAAGAACGATGGCTCCGTGGCTGGAGTTCGCTATTTCCAGTGTGAACCCCTGAGGGGAATATTTACAAGGCCATCCAAACTGACCAGAAAAGTGGTGACAGAGGACGAAGCCAACGGTACCCAGACAGCTCACGCTTCGAGAGCCACGTCACCAACATCCACCTCAGCTGCTAGTGCAGTGTCCTCATCCACTGCTGCGCTTCCCCCTTCAGGAATTCCACAGAAAACTCCCCTTGCTGCTAAGGAACATGCAACTCCTTCTCAGATTAGCAATCTTTCCAAAACTGCCAGTGAATCTATATCAAATCTCTCGGAAGCTGGATCACTAAAGAAAGGAGAAAGGGAGCTCAAAATTGGAGATCGAGTTCTGGTAAGATTTCCCTGTCTGCTTTTGATTGATTAATTGAAACTTCTGCTAGTATTCAAAACTTTTCTCTGTTTCCTTGGTCGAGATAATGTAAATTTATGCTCTAGCTTTCTTTGTCTAGTGTCTTCTGTAAACAAGCTCTTTGCGTGCTGTGGGATTATCTTGGCAATACCAAGATAAAATGGTTATTTTAGCAGTTTTTAATCTATTACGCTTTGCCACTATTTAAAACACAACATTGTGTTTAACAACATATTTGTAGCTTATCTCTCTGTATCTTCAAGAGCTCCAGTCATGCTAAATAAAAACCAAGCGTGTGAGATTTCCATGCAGGTCTCTTGCCCTGTCCAGGGCCGTGTCTTTAGAAAGCAAACAGTTCAATAATTGATTGTTCCTGAGTGGTGATAGGCAGGAACAGAAGCAGTCACATAATGCCGCTGATCACCCAGGAATTACGTGTGCTCTTGGGGATGTGCCACTTTACTTGGCTGCCCTTCCTAAATTCAGACCCCTAAATGCTTCTGCCAGTGTATCATCTCACCTTTTTAAAAGGGATTTGCTGTGTTAGTTTTAACATTTTTTAAAATTAATTATCAGAAAACTGGTGGTATGTTGTCTATATGTTATATTCTTAATTTAAAGACTATTTATGTAGCCTTCATATGTAGCTGGAATGATGCTTTTATGCTCACCAGCTCTCTGATCACTGTAACAGAGACCTGATTTTAGATTTGATTTACTAGAGTGAATCATTAAGCTGAAGATTTGTCTCATTTTTATTTTGATACAATATTTTCTTATTTACAATATAATTTTAGAATTTCCATTAGGCAAGTGTGAGTGTCTTGGCATAGAAACATTTCTGGGGTTAGTGTAAGGACATTGTATAGGAAAAAAATCCCCTGGATTTTACTGTTTGTCCTGCATTGCCCCACCAGATAATAATTCTGCAGTGAAGTTGGATTGATATTTTAATTTAGTTTATTGTATTTTTAAAGGAAGAATTTGCCTCCTCTTTCTGTTTAAGGAGAGCTTAAAACACAGGGCCAGGTTGAAGAAGGAGACAAAGGTGAAGTGAGGGCAGGGGTTGGCTGACAGCTGGATTTGGGCTGAGATGTGTTTTCTTGGAGTGCCAATGGAAACAAAGATTTGTGGTTTATCCCTGGCTATTTCTGTCAGAGACTAGAGCCCTTTTGTCCTCCAGACAACATCAGGGCTTTAACCACTTGTGTGCCTTTTCCTCAAGGACCTTTGTGAGCCCTGCTGGGATGTCCTCTTCGGGTGGGAGAATTCTCTGGTGCCTGTGCACCATCGCTCCGCCTTTCCTATATCTAATTAGTGCAAATTGCCGAAGCAGCATATCCTGAGTGCCGCAGTTTGATAATAATAAGGTCCCAAATTCTGTTTGTTAAGTAGGACAAGTTAAACTTAGTATTTCATCCTCTCTACTACCTCTGTTTGCCTTAAATCTTCCTCTTGAGTCATCAAATTGTAGTTTGAGGTTTTGGGGCAATCCCTAGCACAATGTGTTGGTGATGCATAACTATAATTTATATACCAGTATAAGACACTCGGGAATATGAATGTTAAAGGGGCAGGATCCTTGTCTATTCTTTTTTAATCCTTTGGGATCCCATGCTAATTATTTTAAGTAGACTCTGCTGTCATGTGTAATAATAATTCAGATGTAAGTATCTTAAATGGCCAAGTTAGTTCAAATAGTCCTAAGCTTGGCTGAATGATTGATTCATCTGTTAATACTTTTTCCCTGACACTGAACTCCTGTCCAGCACTGTGGACTGTAGAGTTGAGGTGTCACTGAGTAATACTGGGAGCTGTCCTCAGAGCCTACAACCAGCACCAGTTGTTGGGAAAGACCTGCCTGTCACTTGTGTCACTTGCTCAGCCATTCCTGCTCCATCAGAGGGACAAATCCACCTGGCCTGCTCCACATCTCTTGGGTTTTATTTGTGCTCACAGCAGCCCCTTTCCAGTAATATGTTACAGAAGAAGATGAAAGGCTGGGTGGAAGTTTTAAGTCCCAGCTCAGCACAGAATTTCCCCTCTTAAGTGACAATGTGGTGTCACAGCCATGTGACGTGTTCCAGTCTGACCACACCATTGCAGGGCTGTAGGGGCTCAGTGCTGCAACATCCATCAGTTTTTGCAGCTTGGACCAACTGCTGGGAGTATTTTGTGAAGGTTTTTTGATGATTATGGACACGTGGGGAAAACAAATGCTGAGAATTACAGTCTGAGAACAGGGAGCCTCCAGCAGTGTAGAACTGAAGTTCAGAACAATGAATTCATGACAGACAAAAGGTCATTTGGGAGTCCTATTAAAACAGCTAATTGGAAAATGATATCCTAAAAGGCAGATTCATAGATGGGTAAGGCACAGCTCATCAGCCAAGATTGCATTCCAGAATGGACATCAGATGGCCTCAACTTTATTGATCTTAGTGTGTGATCTCAGGGTGTGGAGTGTTACATTGAAGTATTTCAATCTGTTAAATTTTTTTCCTCTAGCTTGGATTCTAAAATGTCCTTAACTGGAGTTGCCTTGAGTGGATCAGTTAAATTATTTTAAGTTTCTTTTTATTGTTGGTAACTGGCTGGTTTTGGATGACTTCAACAAAAAAAGGCACAATCTTGCAGCTCTTTTTATCTGCCCAGTCTGGATTAGCAAGGAGCAAGAGGCCATTCCGACAATGTTTACTAATTCACATCTCAACTTTTTGTGTTACACAGATGCAAACTGGGCACAAGTTTGAACCTGAAACGTTGGGTTCATTTTCAGGCTTTCCCAGCAGCTCAGCTTTGTTGGAATATTTTCCTGTTCCTACAGACATGTTAATACTACTCTTCTCTAGGAAAAGAAGCTGTCACTCCTCTCGTTTGCTTCTGTGTTGTCCCAGCAAACTGCTGCCTCAGTTGTGCTGAACCCATGGTGCTGGGACGAGGTGGTTTGATGAAAGGCTGTTATGAGCAAAGAAGTCTTGAGGATTTGATTAAAGCCCCAGTGCATGGCATGTATTGTTTTGTGTGGAGAGGAAAGATGCCTTAGGCTTATTTTCTTATTCCTTTGATCTCTAGTTGTTTCACCAGTCTTTTGTATGCTGAAAGTTAGAATTACCAAATGCTACATGGTCCCATATTAGAGTCCTCCCAAACTTCTACAGAAGAACTGGTACCTTCAAAATATAAAGAGTTAGTAACAAAGGAAGCTTCCAGTGAATGTATCCTTGATTTACCTGATTATGAAGACACGTACCCTATGTGATCTTTGCTTAATTCAGATAACATTAGGATGAATAGTGGTTACATACAGATTTGGGACTTTTATTCAGAGTGAAAGAAAAGAAATTTCAGAGAAGTAAAGAAAATTTCCAGAGGAAAAAAAAAAACGGAGAAAAGAAATGCCAGAGAAAATAAATTCCACTGCAAAAACCAAGGAGAGGTGTGAGGTGATCACCTGGGTATTCTCAAAGCCAGGCTTGCTCAGAGCATCTCATGTGAGGTTGTGCTGAACGGTGCTATAGATACAGAGATAAAAAGAGGCAAAACAAGCAGCCTTGCTTTTTCAGGGGGCAGAAAACCTCTTTTCCCAAAAGACCTTGTATATTAAAAAGACACTGACATCAAAACAGAGAGTGCTTCAAGGTATTGGATATGTCAGCTGTGGGTGCCTGCAGAAAAATACTTACAACAATCAGCTACAACCTTTCCTGTTTTTTCCCCTCAATTTGAAGAAGACATTTCCAGGCCATTAAATTGAGTTGTAAACATCAGAAAAATAACTCATGGTCGACATCAATGCCCGTAAGGGAAATATAATAATCGTGGAGAAATTCCCATTGTCCTGTTGTCTTAGAAGTTCTCTTTCTTGAGATTCCAGAGGAGTCAAAGCAAATCAAAAGCAAATCAAACTGAGGGAATACACATGTATTCACTGAAGTATTATAGCCCTAAATGGATGTTCTCATGGAAAAGGAGAGATCCTTTAGATTTCTGTAGTTTACTCCTCCAAGATGATTAATTGAAACAGCACCCTGTCCTCTGCTATCCTGGGAGTCTCTGATGATAAATCTGTTTCCCTCAAATCCCAGTGTATCTGAGCCATATTCAGCAAGCTTATGCTTAATTTTCCTTTAACTAACAAGAAACCAACAATACCTCATGATAGTACGTGGAAATGTTGAAAATATAGGGAGATAAGTTAGATATTTCAAAGAATTGTGGTTTATTATGTCTAATTCACTATTCAGCTTTTCATTTGTTGCTTTGATGTATCTTTTACTGGATAAAAATAGGGCTAAACCAAAGAAGAGTTATTAATGCAAAGAGTCATTCAAACAGCTCCGTATTAGGCATAATTTCCATTCTTAACATATGATGTATGTTCTGGAATCTGGATGTGATTTAGCAGTTAGAACATTAACTCTGGACAGCCTGATCTTGTAATTGGGGATTCTGTAACACAGGAAAATTGATGTGGAAATCCTCACGTCCTTCACTGCCCTCGTCCAGCCTTTCTGGGGTTAATGGCACAGTGCCAGAACTGCAGTTGATTTTCCTGCTGAAAATCAGGCTCCAGCTTCAGCATTTGAACCTGCTATGAATAAGAATTCCTGTGCAAGAAGTGCCAGTGGAAGTGCTGTGCTCGGTGCTAAACCAGATGGGGAAAGAACAACAGAAAACCAATTCAGAAAACAAATTACTTTCAGGCTCAGCCAGTTTGAGTTTCCTGTTTGAGTTGTGGCCAGAGAACCTGTTTGCCCCGGTGTTGCACACTTAGGATTTCTTAAGAGCCCAATGCAAAGTTGATTTTAAAAACAAACAAACAAACAAAACCCCCTGAACTACCCAACCAAAACAAAGCCAACTTGTTAATAAAAGAGGAATCTGCTTTATGTGACAACTGTTGCCCATACCAAAAGTTGAAGCAGCTTTGACAGCGTTGTCAGCTTTTCTCTGAAGGGACCAGATGCTGTATTTTAAATAAATAAATAAAAATCTTATCAACCTAAGGGGTCTTAGCCTTCTCAAGGGATTAAAGTGCTTTCATTCATTTAACCAGTTACAGCTTCATCACAGTCTGCCAAATCTGCTGCTTCTGGGGCTGAGTGGTAAAGCTGGAGCTCGGCCTCTGTCCATATGTTCACAAAGAGATGCAAACTCAATTTACAGGCATGTGCTGATGTGGCCTTTTTGCAAAGTTCTTCTCTGTGCACGGGTGACATCCAATTTCTCTTTATTCTCTGTTTTACAGGGCTGGCTATAAGTTACTCCTTGCTTTGTTGTTTCTTCCCAAGGTCTTTGGTGCTGGGACAGGCAGGGGCTGATAGGAGATTACTGTCAGATTTGTTTCCACCCATGTAACCTATCTGCAAGTAAACATGACGTAGGGCTGTCAACTGATTACATTCCAGGGCTCTTAAAAGCAGCCAAGGGAAAAAGAAACTTCACATGTAGAGAGGAGTTTCTCCCTTTAGCATTGTCCTTGTGGTGTTTTTAAGGTTTCCTTTTTCTGGATTTTACAGCTTTTTGAATAGAAAAGGCACTGCTGATCTTAGTCTGTTTAAAAATCTATGATAATATTTAACTGTTATGAAAACAAATATTCATTGGTGGTGTTCCAGTTAAAACAGTGCAAAAATATCTGGCACAATGCAAGGATGGAAAAGGAAGAAAAATTTGGAAGTTGGGAACGTGTGATGTTTTGTGCTCTCCTGGGGCTCTTCTCTTGAGACTCCTCCATCAAATGTGACAGTTTTAACTGCTCAGTCACACTTTTGCTTTATCCTTGAGCTGAGGTGACTGTGAGGTATTCTGATGGCTTTGTCATGTTAAGTCGAGGATGAAAGTAATTCCTATGTTTATGTATGTCTACCTAGCCACAGTATTTTGGATACTGTAATGTATGATGTAGATTAGTTTGCTAAGTGGCTGCTACAGCATGAAATACACGTATGAGAAAATATCTGAGGGATAAGGGGTATCCAGAGGCTTTGCCTGCAATTCATCATCTGGGTGATTTTCCCTGTGCAAACCTCTGCTTTCTTTTAATGTTACTTTTAAGCATTTTTCAGGACATGTCATTACCTATCTTCTCACAACTAAGGTGTTAAATTTATCTTAGAGCAAGGTACGAGTTGTGTCTGAGTCACTCTGTTTTGGCAACTCCTTAGTTAACTTCAAATTGCATGTGAGTTACTGGGATGTAATGGCAGGGACTGGTGATGTCCCCATATGCTTTGGTAGTAGTTAATTCATTTCTTGTGTGTGGATTCCCTGGCTCCCTTCCCCTCTCCCTGCCTCCTTCCCAAGGGGGAATATCCAGGAACACGTTGTCCTCAGTCATTTCAACACAGGATGGGATAAAGAACAGTTTATTTACTTATTTTAGTCTTTGCTTTTTTTGTGGTGGTGATGAATTCACATGTGGCTTTTGTAGTATGGAATTGCTGTTAGGGTGGGGGGGAGTTTGTTTCCTTTGAGTTGGATGAATGAATTGAACCTCAATATCTCTTCAGTTTTAGTTGCTGAACTGTTTTCTCTGGAAGTGAAGGGTTGTGTGATAGCACAGTGTGTGAGTATCTTACTGCACATGAGGTTTTTTGCCCACTTAGGTCTTGCTTTTGAACTTTCAAGTTGACTGCAACCAAACTGGGTAGAAATTGAGAGGTTTCAAAGCAAGTTCTTCCAAGTTCCATGGAAACAGCCCAATAGAGGGTGGAGACTGCCCACCAGTTCTGGAAAAGCTGCAATTTGCCTTCACAGAACTTTGCACATCAGAGAATCCACATGATCAAGGCTTGTCTGAATCCTCTTCCCATCAATGGAAACAGCAGAAATCCTTCTTGCATTTTTAGATAGTGAAGTCACTCAACCATAATATCCAATGCCACAGGAAAACTGCCATCATTAATCCTGCTATTCACATAATTGCTGGGTTGAAAAATCTGAATTAGGGAGGCCAGTTTAAAGTTTGGGAGATGTTCTAGCACTGTTCCAGTCGTGCTTTGATCCAGTGTTGGGTATTATGTAGATATTTCTACAAGGAAATAAGATAGTCTGAAGCAAATATCTAATATCTGTCTAACCTCAGCAAAAAAGGCAAAAACTGACAGAGGAAGCAAATGTTGACCAACTAAAACATGGCAGTTTTGTCAAACACTTTCACTTCCTTCTCTGAAACTTTAGATTTAATGGAGAAAACGCCATTATGGAGTTATGTGGTGGGATTATTATTATTTTAAAATTCTGGGTACTATCTAACAGTCTAGCTTCAAAATTAGCACTGGACATGACTGATAGATTTAAGAACTCTTGTATATTTACCTCCTTAGTTATTTGAAAAACCCGTTGGAATTTGGCAAGAATTCAGAACACAGCTGGAAAATGACTCAATCAAGAGAAAGTGTCTTGCAATAAAAGATTTTAAGAGCTTAAGCTGTTAATTTTCAAAGGGAAAATTGAGGCGTCTTGCTTAAAACCTGTGTGTACCTGCATGGTGGATGCTGCAGAGCTCTGTAATCTTCCAAAACAAAGCATAATGAGAGCCAGTGGCCAGAGGCCACAGTCACGTTTGGTTTATTTGAAATTTAAATATGTTTGAACAATGGAGTGATTAAGTATGAAAATAGCCTGTCAGTGGAAGTGTGTTTCCTGATGGATATCAGCTCTGCTCCAAAAACATCCCCACAGAAATTAGCTCAGTACAGTTACAGGGTTAATTACAGATGGAACTGGGTGAAATGGAAAGACCTATTCCATGAGAACCAGAGGAGATGATCTCGTTGTTCCCTCTGGCCTTGAAGGGGTGAACAAATCAATTAAACACAATTTCTGTTGCCAGCTGGAAACAGTTCTGCTAAATTTGGAGAAACAAGAGGGAGATGATTCTGATTAGAACCTGATTAGTGGATCCCAGGTGTTTCAAAGGCTCTGTGTGGCTGGATGGGTTTTACTTTTCTAAGTGTTGCATATTGTGGTGCTGAATTGTCCTGAAAATGGAGAAATAGCCAAGTGATACTTTCAGGAGTCACCACAAGTTCGTGCTCTGGCAGAAGGGGAGACAGAGCACTTGTTATTCACCTTTTATTTCCTCTGTGCAGGTTTGAATAAGTGATATTGTTACACTGACAACAGTCAGACCCTGCCCCGTCCTGTTTTCCACCAGCACTGCTCAAATCACACTCTCAGTTTTTAGACCATCTTTCTTTTCCCCCACTGGATTACTCTGGTTTATTTGTTTCCTACTTCTCCTTATCTTTGGAAATGTGGCTCCACAAAGGTTCTCACAAGGTCTGACGTGTTCATCCCCCTGTCCTTTCACCACGAGGTTTCCAAACCCCTTTTGCTATTTCACTTTACCTGGCAGCAAATTAATGTAAGCTCAGGTATAATTGGATAAATGAATTTAATCGCTTTTTGCATGTGTTTGACATAACTCTAGTGAGTTCCAAGCAAAATTCCTCACCTCACAATGACCTGTAGTCTAACCTAGATTCTCTGGAGTATTACAGCTTTATATTTTACAGCTTGACTGTATTGAGTGTGGGAACTGACTGAGAAAAGGTCTGGCAGTTCTTTTCTCTATCTATTATTTAGTGACCTGCCTCAGCATGAAAGAAGGTCATGGAAAACTGTCTTTGTGGTAGCTGTGCTCCATTTTTTCATAGAACTTTTAGAAACCTTTTAAAAATTTTTTTTCCCTGTTTCTTTTACAAACTGACCTTTTTTGTTTTAGTCCTTCATGCAGTACTGGGAGGTAGATCTGCTGGCAAATGCACCTAGTTTTGTGGTTTGGCATTGGGTTTTTTACCTTTTTTTGCTCTAATTCTTAAAATTTTTAAAAATAATTTTTCTGTAACAGATGCTATACTCTGTAAGTACAATTCTTTTTTCATATTGGTTGGAACAGTTGAGTTTAATCATGTCAGGATCTTTTTTCCCATTTATGGCTTTATTAAGTCTCTATGTATACAGCAACTTTCATCATGAAAAGCCTTTACCATACTGTGTTGTACAGTAGCACCTCACATTGTGCTACCAAGGGAATAAATTATTATTATTTTCTTCTCAAGGCAGTTGTTGTCACTTGCAGGTACTAATTGCAGCTGGAGATAAATACACTGTTTGAGAGAGATGTCTGTTAATGATTGGAAGCCTTCAGTCGTCTCAGGTTTTATAAAGCAGGGCTGACCTGTCTTTAAAGCTGAAATTCAGAAAGCTTTTGCTTAAAACTGAGCAAAACTGCCCATATAGACCTTCATCGATTCTCTGAGCACATTACTGCCACAGCATGCTCTGATTCCTGCTCTTGTAAGGACACACAGAATGTGCAGAAAGAGAAATGTGGTAGCTGCTTATTCAAAGAAGCTGGACTAGGTTTGGAAAAATGCAAAAATTCCTTGGCATTCTTCCTTGAGTCCTGTTTAAAATAACCCAGGTACCATGGTTACAAGACGAGTCACTTTGCTGCTTCTCCCGGGAATCTCGTGTTGTGCAGCCCCATCTGGTCTGGGATATGAATTCCTGCATTTGCTGGCTCCCACCAGGCCGTGGGTCACAGGCACCGCGGGGGCTGGAGCAGGTCCAGGGGGCACTGGGCACTGCCAGATTCCTCCAGGTTGTGTCTCCCAGTTTGTGGTTTGAATGTCGTATCTTCAAAACAAACACTTCACATTTTTTACATAAACATGGCAGATGAGCAGGGCCAAGGTATGAAAGGGAAAGGGATGAACATTCTGCACCCAAGTTTAATCTGTGTTATCCTGGAGCCAGCTTTACTTATGTAGAGGTTTATTTGCAGTGTGAGTTGGAGGGAACAGATTGTAGCAGTTTTTCCCGTCCCTGGGAATCCTTGCATGGACTTATCCTATTCCACCACGGTGCTTCAGACACCTCTTACCTCACTTACCCCACTTACCTTCCTCTGGAAATGTGGTGGGTGGCTGTGTTTAGGTAATTCATTTGGGTTTGTTTAAAAAAATCAACACAAACACCATGCCACGAAACAGGATTAAAATTCTGTTGCCTGGCTCAAGGGTTCTGGAAGAGGAGCTTGAGGAATCTCTCTGTGCAACCCCAAACCTGACTATTGTCTCTGAAGGGGTGCTCCATATCTAGGCCATTGTTCTAGTTTTCCTGTCTAATTTCTTAAATGGGTTTGTAGGGCCTCTTTTGATTTAACTCTGTTTTTTTGGGTAGAAGACAGTACAAAATGGAGTAGGGAAACAGCTTCTAACTAGAACTAACCAGTCTTTTCACCTAAAGATATGTCCCAAATTTATCTGTAAAGAAAAAACCACCAAACAAAACAAGACAAACCCAAACAGACAGAAAACCCTACCTAAACTTGCTAGAAAAGGAATAAGAACTTGGAAGACTCAGTATGGACTGCTAGTGCAGTTAAAATTTATTTTTATGTTTGTACTTAGGTTAATGATATTTATCCTCTAGAAAAGTAGATAATGTCTGAGGGTGAATAGCATATCCCTCAGTTTAAGGAGTAGTTCTTCCCAGGAGATACTTTATCAGTGTTATATATTCCCTCCTCACCACTGTGCCACAGAAGTCTGGATTCTCTGTAACTCTTTGGGTGGTTACAATTTTTTTTTTTCTAAGCCAGTCCTGGTGCTTGTTTGTGTGTTCTCTGCCAAGAACACCGAATACCAAAGGTTCTACCAGTTACTATATTAGGCTGAGTCATGATAACTGTAAACTTTGTGTCTTTTTATTCCATGGAGAGTAATAATTTGCTACAGTGCCACTTAAAGCAGGATCCGAAGGTGACCTGCAGTTGTTCCATGGGAGAGAAGGGGCTGCCACCTTAAGTATGGACAAGAGGTGCCTCTGCCACCTTTGTCACTTGAATAATATCAAAAAAAGGTTCATAATTCTTCCTGTTTTTCTGAGGTTTGTGTGGATTTGGGTTATTTTTCCTCATCAACTGAAGCCTCATCTTGCCACTGGAGGGGAGTTGATGAGCCAGAAGATGGAGCACAAATGTGAGTGGCAGCTCCTGGGTGCTGACTTGGGACTTTGTGGACATGTAAAGTTCTTGATTCCTCACAGGTGACCTCGTGAGAGAACTCTTCCCAGATGCAGTAACGTGAATTCTCTCACGTGCTGTGATCGTGCACCTTAATTTACGGCACGAGGAGCTCGTTGTTCTCTGGTAATCCTGGGAAGTTCCCTCAAGAAATAGAATGTCTGCGGTAAAAAATTACATGAAATACTAAATTACTATTTAGTTTATAAAAAGGAAAATCACAGTATTTAATAGGAGGTTTTATTTAAGATCTCTGCCAAGGCCTCACAGTATTCCTGGTTGTATAACGTGTGCTGGAAAACACAGGTGGACATTTTCAAGCCATTGATGTGTTTTCCATGTGGAATTCTGTGAATCTCTTGAAGAGATTTTCATCACCATGTCCTTGTTTTCACAATGCTGGATGCAGGCTGAACAGATTTTCACAAATTTAGGGCACAACATATTGTCTTCCTGAACTGCAGGAATCCTGCAGTTCTGGCTTGTGGCTCTTCCTGGCAAGTGTCAGCCACACAACACCTTTTCCGTCTTCACTTAATTTAATTCTTCCATCCCCTGAGTGTTATGAAAAGCTGTAGCTCACAGACATTGCAAGTAATTGGAATGGCTGTAAATATTTAATATTATAAGTCTAAAAGCTGCTGCTTTCTAGTCTTTCGTTTAAGAGTGTTTGGGTTGGGTTTTTTTATTCTTGAAAGTGAAGAAAAGATAAAATGATTCTCCCCTCCCTAAGGATTCAAATAGCTGGTTATATCTGCAGTTTTGCCAAGTGCTCTGTCAGTTCTTTTAAATACAAGAGGGCTGTACTATGTAGTTTATCTGAATTATTCCTTAGAGAAAATATTAAAGGATTTTTTTCTCATTTCATTTCTTTTATTTTTCCTCACAGAGTTAGAAAAAGGAGTAAACAGACCTTAGAAATCCTTATCTGCTGGTAGAAATATATGTGAAACTCTAGCACAAATCTACTGCATTCAGTACACTGGTTATACTGTGGCTTGTTAAATGTATTTTTGGTTGTGAAGATCAGTAATTTTTCAACATTAAAACAAACTCATAGACAAAAAAATACATCGTTTGAAATAAGAACTGATTATGTCATTCCTGTGCTTTGTGAACACAATTATGCCAAGAGCTTTTTCACTGAACTTGGTATTTTAATTTGGAAATGCATTAAATGCAGGTGTGTGTTTTATTTCTTTAGGTCGGAGGAACAAAAGCTGGAGTCGTGCGTTTTTTGGGAGAAACTGACTTTGCTAAAGGAGAATGGTGTGGAGTAGAGCTGGATGAACCCCTGGGAAAGAATGATGGAGCTGTTGCTGGCACGAGGTCAGTCTGTCCCCAGATTTACTTAATGAGACTTTTCTCTGTATTCTCTTTTGGGTTTTTACATCTTCCTTGAAATTTTCAGTCAGAGAAGGGAGGGAGGTTCTAAACCTGCCTTGTCTTCTGGTGGTGAGGAGGGTTGTTGTGTGATGGTTTGAATTTTTCTATGCCAACACTTCTCTCACATTCGTGGGATGAGCTGATCTCTACTCCCATGTGAGTTTTATTCATAGACTGGTAATGGAAAACACAGTTTCCTTCTTTTGGATGCCTGTTTGATTTCTCAGCTTGGAAGGAATGCTCAGTTAAGAAAATCTCTGGATATCCAATAGTTATACTTAAGGGAAATCTTCCAGCATCCCAGGACCTAGAAGCTCCTGTTCCAACAATTGCCTCCTGGTAGAGTTTGGGAGCAGTGTAGCTGCTTCCTCCAAGAAGTCACACTCAGAAGGCATTAATTAACACCACAATCTAACTTTCTTTATCATTTACCTTAAGGACCAGTCTTTTACCTCATTAAAAAGAGGTTTTACAAGGATTGTCCCACCTTAACATAGGTGATCTCAACTTAAAATTATAAGTGGCTTTTGTCTATATTTAACGAAGATACGTGTTCTGTATCATAAAATATGCACAAATGGTATGTATGTAATAAAATATAAAACTACTTGATTTAATTAAAATCTGATTTCTGTTTTAAGCTCTCAGCCACCACATTTGTTGGCAGCTCAGAGGAATGTGATGAAGGGGAAAGCTATGGATATAAAACTGAATCTGAATGGAAGTTTCTAGGAACTAGAGCTGTAGTGTTTACTCTGAATTTCTGAAGTCTGCTATGATCATGCTGTTTCAGCTTCTCAAAGTCCCTTTTCCAAATCTGGGGTTGAATAAAATTGCAATCCAATGTGGATGAGATCGTCACCAGCTGTTCCTCTATCCTTTAACACTTTTATACTCCTAATCTAGAATTCTCCATGAACCCAGACCGTGCATGTGAAACGAAGTTAATTCCTGCTCTCCTCTGTGTGCTCTGCTTTTGGAAGGTATTTCCAGTGCCAGCCCAAGTACGGCCTGTTCGCCCCGGTGCACAAGGTGACCAAGATCGGCTTCCCCTCCACGACGCCGGCCAAGGCCAAGCCCGCGGTGCGCAAGGTGGTGCCGACGCCCACGGCCCTGAAGCGCAGCCCCAGCGCCTCGTCCCTGAGCTCGCTGAGCTCGGTGGCCTCCTCCGTAAGCAGCAAGCCCAGCCGCACAGGACTCGTAAGCTGCTTTTTCCATCGCATGCTTCCCCTTCCCAGCCCCGAGCCCGCCCGAGCTCGGCTCGCGCAAACGGAGACTAGAGCAGATCGTGGGCAGAGCACACCGTGCGTTTAATTGTGCTCGTCTTCATTCCAAGCATGCATGAAGGAAGGAAATCTTAGCTAGCCCTGGAGAGCAGCTGAATATTTGAATATTTAATTCAGGCTAACAGAGTGATTGCAATAAGAAAGGGGCTTAAGGACACCGACAAATTTCTCTGGCTGCAATCTCCATTTAATTCATTTTCACTACCTCTGTCATATAAGGTTTGTGTCTGAGGATCTGGTGTGCGCTGAAGCATCCAGAGATCACACGTTTTATTTAAGCAGGAAGCTTCACATTGGCTAAAATGTTAAAAATTTCCTTTTGCTGTTCAAGAGATGAGTCAGCTGAGAAATGCAGCAGGAGCAATTTCCAAGTCTCTGCTGACAAGAAGCCTCTTTCTTTTCTTTTAGATTTGGTTTTAATCCTATGAATTCATAAAGGCTGAGTGTTGCCAAGTGCAGTGGCTCAGGTGAAATCTAACACAGTGCTAATTCCACCTAATACACTTACTCTGGATTCTTTTGAAGTTGCTCTGTTACATAAATGTCCTAATCTTGGGTTGCAGCAGTAAAACGGAAATCTGGGAAGGCTGAATTTTGAGAAGTCTCTTTTATGGCAGTTGAAAACGTAGAAATAATTAGATTTTTCCACAGTCACCCTAGATTTTTCCTTTTTTTTTTTTTTCCCAAACCGAAGTCCATAGATAGATTTGGTTAGGAAAAGGTGACTCCCAGTGATGTGGAACAGGTTCCCTGTCCCACTATCCCACTGACCGGCAGGTGCCCAGAGAGGTGACTTACCCTGAGCCTGCAGAACTGAAGCTGATTAACAGAGGTCAGCAGTCGGTCAGGACACCAGGGTTAATACCTGACCACAAAAAGGATTTTTATTTGGCACAAACATGAAGTGGGGACTTCATTACTTAATCCGTTCTGGAAGTTGCACTTGCAGCTGCAGAGTGCCCTCTAGTTTGGGATCACAGCACTGACACATGGAGCCAAATGCTTTATTCCACGTGCTGTGATCCTCCAAGTTACACCTTGTGAACGTCTAAAATGTATTTGCTTATTTTGTCGTGTCCCAGGGATTTTGCATGATTTAGACCATAAAATACAAAGCTGCTGTAATCCATTATTTCTGGAATTAAAATTCCAGCTTTCCTCCAACTCTTTTTCTCAGGCAGCGTGAACATTTGGTGGCCATCCAAGTTAAAAGGATTGTCCAAATAATTCTGAGATTTTTTCTTTAAAAGTTAAGCTGCTGGGGAAATGAGATTTCCTGTAATCAGTTTTGACACAGCAGACTTTTCGTGCTTCAGTTTCTAGGAAAACTAAAACTTTTCTGGGAATTGCTGGACTCTCACATCAACTGCTCAGTTGTTCAAGGCTGTTTCTTTTACCCGGTAACTAGAGGCACAATGTTTTTGGCTTGCTGGAAAGCTGCCTTCTTTTTTTAATGCAAAAACATGCTTAGGAACATCCTGAGCCAGCCTTTGTGTGAGTCTACACCTTCAACTGAGGCCTTTTATTTTCACTTCATCCCTCCAGTCTCCTCCTCTGCCTGCTGCTCGTTACAGGATTTTGACCACACGTGTTGGCCACTGTTAAATTCTGGAAAATGAAGTCATTTAAGTGTAAAAGGAGAAGGTACAGTAGGTCACAGAAAGCATTTGCTTTACTAACCCAGTGTTTGTGGAGCCTGGAGATACCCCCTGGTTTTTTTTTCACTTGATGCAGAATGATTTTTAACGCATTTATTTTGTGAAGTTGACAGAAACCTCTTCCCGGTATGCAAGAAAAATTTCGGGCACCACGGCCCTCCAGGAGGCCCTGAAGGAGAAGCAGCAGCACATTGAGCAGCTCCTGGCAGAAAGGGACCTGGAGAGGGCAGAAGTTGCAAAAGCAACGAGTCACGTAGGGGAGATAGAGCAGGAACTGGCTCTGGTTCGCGATGGGCACGACCGGGTAAGAGAGTCATTGTTCTTCTGAAACAGAGTTAACACAATGGACTTAACCTCCAAAATGGTGTGAGATCTCCCTTGTGGGATCCTTGGCTCAATGAGATACGAATTTAACTCATTTTTGTTGAACTTCACTGCAGTCTTTGATCATGTACATATTTGATAAAGTTCCTGTCACTTGGCCCATCACTTCACCAAATTGTGGTTACTGAGGTACAGGTGTATAACTTGGGAAAAATTCCTGTATTTCCGAGCTTAGTAGATTTTGGTTTCATTCCTCTTCCTGATTAGCACGTGCTGGAGATGGAGGCAAAAATGGACCAGCTCCGAGCTATGGTGGAGGCAGCTGACAGGGAGAAAGTGGAGCTCCTCAATCAGCTTGAGGAAGAGAAAAGGTAACCCCAAACTGTCCTCGTTAATGTAATTAATGTTCTTGTTGTGCTCCCCTTGTGCATTTTGCCAGTCATCCTGACTCCAGACATGTTTATCAGTGCTGGAGCTTTGATGCAACGTGCCATCATGAAGGCCTGTGGATTCTTTGGATGTGTCCTGAATTTCTGACTGTTTCCTACGTGAATGGTAGAATATATAGAATGTGAGATCAAACTGCTCATTTAGGTCACCTCTTCTCAGATCATGCAGAAGGGTGAAAAAAGGAGAGAATCAAGGGTGATTTAAAGGGTTTTAATACAAAGTACCCTCTTTAGAGCTGCAGGAATAGTGATGCCTTGCTTTGTCACTGGTAGTATTTTAAAGACAGCAGTTTTCCCTCCCTCTGATGCTTCCTGTGAGAGATTTCTCCTTAATGTTCCTGGCAGTTTGCTGGTACAGTGGGAATGTTGTCACTGTCATTCTGATTGCCACTGAAAAGTGAGCTTGAAAGCATTTTCTTCCTAAGTTATCTGAATTTTAATGAGTTGTCCCCACAGGAAAGTTGAAGACCTTCAGTTCCGTGTGGAAGAAGAATCCATTACCAAAGGAGACCTAGAGGTAAAATATCTTCAGCTTTGTAAACAGGATATCCAGGAGGGCACAGAAAGGCAGGAATCATTAAAAGATGCAATCCTGGTCCAACCACATGAAAATGATACCAAATTCTGCAGTCCTTGAGTAAGCCAATTGTCCTAAAATTGCAGGATTGCACCCCAAATTCAGTTACACACTTTAGCAAAGGCTGTGCTGTGGAATGGCTGTAGTTATTTAGAGAAATTAATTCATAGAAAATTCTGTCTTTTGCTGTTAAAGATAACCACTAAGGAAAAAAATTGTTTTGAAGTTACAAAATTGGAAGTTAATATTTATGCCTTTGAAAATTAATATTGAAGACTCGTCCTGTTTGATCAAATTTTTTGAGTAATTCCTGTGCTTCCCTTAGGGAAGGTTGATTAATGGAGTGTTTTGTCCTGAGAGTTTGCACATAAAATCTAAATAGCAATTCATGTGTGCAACTTTTATCTATTGTTTATATAACTGTAGTGTTGGGCTACAGCACAGTGTGTTATTGCACAATCAGAATTGAAAATATTTAGGGAAGGATTTCTCTCAAGTATTTGAGCACTGCCAATTTTTATCCCAAAATTCCAATTAATAAGCAAGATACTTTTAATCATTCTGCTCTGTTGTCTAATCAGAAAGATATTAGAACGTCTTGCACAGCATAAAGTACAAACTTAGTTAACTGTGTTGCTGTAAAGCATTTGTGATTTAAGTGCTAGCCTTATGAAAAATACTCATTTCATATAACATTTCTTTTATTTTAGTCTTCCATTCATTTTAAGATACCTATCTAGACTCTTCATAGAATGCTCCTTTTATTGTTTAGTCCATGGAAATATTTCCGTTTTTTATTTTCTGTTAAATCAATCGATAGTCGTGGCAAACCATCCTAAAGACTCTGGTTTGTCAAGCTGCTTAACTTGGGGGTATAAACTGAATTCAAGCTGATGAAATGTCTCCTGTTGTTTGTGTTGGAACGGTAGTGCTGAGACTGCAGGTGAAACATTTTTGTTTGTTTGTTTTTTTAATTTTACTGATAGCGAAAGAGGCAGATTTCGGAAGACCCAGAAAATGTAAGAGGGCACTTAAATGTGCAGAGACATCCCGTGTTAACAGATTGTGTGCAGAAAATGCTTATACTGATTCACTAACTGCATAATCTGTTATTGAGACATTGACTCTGGTATTTGTGTGCATGTTGCTTTCAGAGCAATTACAACATTTCTTGGAAAGAATGTGTGTAATGACTAAACGTGGTAATCCCCATTAACTGCAGACAGGGCCAGGGTGTCATTAGAATTCTTTAAGGTCAAAACCTTTACAACTCACTGAAGAGTGTAGGAGCTTGTAGAACACAACTGACCAGCATCCTGAAGTGGCCTTAATTTAAATGCAGTATTTTAGCTGTTTTCTTCACAAAATCCTGCCTGCTCTCCTATGAGATCCTGCTGCTGTTCAGTAGATGACAGTTTTTCTAAGGGAAAAAAGCTGTCTGTTCTTCATCTCCCCGTATTTGTTTCCTTTTTTTTTTGTATAAAATGCTAAGGAGAGAGATGATTAAAACCATCTGAACAATTACTAGGCAAAGCTGTCTGATTTTACTGTATCTTCATGTAGCTCCTCTTCAAATTATGTAGGAAAAATGTGTTACTTGGTAGCAGAAGTGGCCTTGCAAGATGTTTAAGGAGCCCTCTTGCTTCCCCAGCTCAGAATAGTGAAATTTTAAAGGTAAATTTATCCCAGGCTGCCTCCTCTGCTGCATTCCCAGCCAAGATAGGAAGTTCTCAAGACTAGAACTGGTTTTCCTGCTGTGCATCCTTAGGGGTTCTCTTTGCAGAGATCCCTCAGGGATCTGGGTCTCCTCCAGTCTCTCCGTCAGGTTGATGCTTTGTTAGAAATGAATCTGCATGTTCCCTTCCTTTCTCTTGTTTTGTGCATTCCTTCTTGGATCCCATCTTTTCTCCTGACCTCCCTGTTCTAGTTTTTCCATTAAAAATGGACATCTTCACTCTCCAAAGGAGAGTTTGCAGGCTGACGCTCCCTGATCCCGGTGGTGTCCTGGGATTGTATTCCCAGCATGAGGGGACTGGAGGGCATCTTCCCCCATCCTAGAGCTGATTGTCAGGATTTATGGCCTCAGCACAATTTCACAGTTGATGGAGAATGTCACAGGCAGGTTTATTCTGGAGTGGAAGAGTAGCCAGAATACACAAGTGCTGGAAAGAGCTGATGTCCAGCCTCTGAAGTTTGGGTGGAATTCTTGGAGGTTCAAGGCAGAATAAGAATCCCATTCCACATCACTTCCCTGATTGTGAAGCTCTGGAGAAGGGGAAGATGATTCCTTTGGTTTTGTTGTCTGTTTCTTTTTTTCCTGCTCTTCTTTTCCATCCAAGTTAAGGTTTACAATCAAATTATTTTCTTATTTTTGGGGTACTCTCTCTTCTCTGTTCACTGTGCTCTGGGGTTCCTCAAAGAGAACCATAATCAGTAAGAATTTCTCTCTACGTCATCAGGAGAGAAATTCTAGCAGCTCAAAATTTTGCAGTGATTTTTCCCTCAGGGAATCTGGAACTTGTCCCTTGGAAATCAGATTTGATTAAAGGATAAGCTCTCATGCTCTAAATGGGGGAAAAGGTGTCAAGCAAAAATCTCTGGAGTATTATTTTTTAATCTTTTATTTCCATTTTGGCAGGATTTTAACTTACTTGGCTTTGTAGTATATAAGAGATGGGATTTAAAACAACCCAATGATCAGTGATGGTCTGTCTGATCTTAGGAGTAGTAAAGCACTGTCTATAAAATTAATGATCAAAGGCTTTGGGGTTTATGTAGCATAGAAAAACTTAAGGTTGCATATTCCAAAGGCACACAGGGAGAATTCTGCAACCACAAAGTTTGGGATTTCTTGGTTTTCAGTAGATCCCCGTGGTGAATTAGAGCAAGTAAGGTATGAATTTCCAGTTTTTAAAGCAGATTGTTTTTCAGACTTACAGTTTGGTTGTGGATCAAAACTAATGCTGACCTGTGTCAGAGAGAAAACTGAATTGTAGCCCCTTATTAAATAGTTATTTCTCTTAGAATACTTAATTCCATTTTCAAAGGCTGTGCGCAGGAAAAAGAATAATCTGTGTTCTTGTGGGGCATTTTTCCCTGTTGTACCCTGAAGATCTTCCACTGACAGAGAAGCAGACCTGCCATGGAATCTCAAAACATCAACAAATCTAAGAAGCAACTCTTGAATGTTTGTGGATTTTGCTGTTTGTGGACCAAGGAACTCTATAGTAACACAGCCAGCTGTTTAAAAAATGAACCCCCTTGGATGTCTGGATGGTTTTGGAAAGGAAGATAACTTGCTGGTGCCAGAAGGAATTCTGTGTTTGGAGAAGCAGACAAGAAGCTCATCCCCATCTTTTTATTTCTCTTTCATTTTTTTCTCTTCCTTACTTCAGAGGTGCAGGTCAGGTTTGAACTACCTGCTAGACTTTCTCTGCATTTCCCAAACTTCAGACTCTCTTGCAGGCCTCAGGGAGTATCTGGATATCAAGCCAGAATACCAAATATTCTGTGTTCTTGCTAAAAATTCTGTTTGGAAGCAAAAGGCAGGAGGTACCTGCTCACTTACATTCACCTCTGTCCTGCTTCTCTTTAGGAACCTGTTAGAATTCCAAAGATCTTACTTTTTTCTTACTTCCACGTATTGTTCAATATATTTAGACTTCAGTAACTGCAGAGCAACTGGGTTGATTCACTTTTTTAATCTGGTTTTGAGGAATCTTGTTGCTTGCTTCCTTCCTGAAGGAGGAGAAGAAGGGAAAAAAGGAGGAGGGTTTTGGAGTTGCAGACAACCATTCTCTTTCTGTTTCTGTTCAAATAATTCGAACCATAGTGACAAGTGAACCTTCATGTTCCCAGGTCTTGGCCAGAGGCATTTTTATGGCTGAGACTTAGAGACAGCCACTATCAAAAAAAGAAAGTTAAAGTTTTGATTTGTCACATGAGCTGCAGTGGAGAATTTCTGTCCCCTTGTTAATAAGTAAATTCTTTATAAAATAAGCCAAACACATTAAAGGAAAAAGGTAGTGGGATGACAAGGAGAGGGACTTACCATCCTGTTAGAAAAGGCAGAGATATATAGGCACATATGTATATTTTTGACATAACTATTCTAATTTGTGCTGAAAACTTCATGTACTGATAAATAACTTCTACTCAGCTGCATGAAACATTTTTTGTTCATATATTTCTCCGTTTGCAATTTATTTATTTGTTTATTTATTTTACACATTTTATTTAATTTTTACATGCCCATCCATTCACACCTTCAGCCCATCTTCCTCATCCGTAGCATTTCCCTGTCCATTTTCCTCCCCTTGCATCCTCTCTGCTCACCTGTTAGAAGGCTCTGGCAGCACGGCCTGCATGTGGCTCCTCCTCTTGTGCTGGCATGTGATGGTGGCACCGTTGTGTTCTCTTCCTCTCCCTCTCCACTAACAGACGCAGACCAAACTGGAGCATGCCCGCATTAAGGAGCTTGAACAGAGCCTGCTCTTTGAAAAGACCAAAGCTGACAAACTCCAGAGGGAGTTAGAAGACACTAGGGTAATGGTTTTCCCTGTTTGAATAACGAGCCTGATCTTTGTTGTGGAAGATTTCTGATGGCACAGTGCTGGGGGTGACACGTGCTGGAACAGGTCCTTGCTCCTGCTGTAGCCAGAGCTGGAACACAGTAAAAAATTAGCATTAATTTTGGGCTTCCATGATGTGTGTGTGTGTGCCAGGACGTGTGACTCATTGAAGAACTCAGGTAAGATGTCTTCACGCTGCAAAAGTAATCCTTGGATCCAAAAGTAGCAAGATGGGACTGTGAGTTGACATAAAGGAACATTCAGTAGCTCATTTTAAAAACTAGCAGAGTTCATTAAACCCAAAAAACCCTGAGACTGAACATGCCAGTCCTTTTAACACAGACTTAGTATTTGGGGTCTTCAGTAGCTGCTGTACTACTTGCTTTGCTAAATCATGGTTTGCAGTGGCTTTCTAGCTCCTTTTTCCCACCAATGACATGATCTTTCAATGGATATCCCAGTAATGAGTAATACTGTTGCCTGTCAGAATATAACTGACATACTTTGTCCCAAGTCAGAAGTTCAACAGATGTCAGTTCTTAAAGAGAAATGTATATATGTATATGCACACACATATATTCATGCTCACACATGGGGATTTTCTTGAAGTTGAGGTGGGATAAATAAAAAACCCAAGATAAATATAAAACCAACAACATAATATGTAATAAGTACTTTTAAAGAGCTACTGCAGGTAAGTAATATCTTGTCCAGGAGGTCAAAACAGTAACTTCCTAATTAGAATTAATTCTGGGAGCTTTGCTCAGTAGCACAAGCTGCTCCAACAGTCAGTGAAAAGCTCAGATAGTGTGAGGACTTTTTCAGAGGGAATGGAGCAGGGTATAGAAGGAATTTCAGAGGATTTATAGGTTAAAAATGTGTTTGTCATTTTCTCTGACAGCTGGTGTGAGATAAATTTGGAAGGAATTATTTCAACAAAGACCTCAAGGTTCTCCATTCTTTTCCAGTCTGCTTTAAAATGAATCTGAGGAACGTTTTGCTAATCATTGATAATATCCATCAGGGTGGTTTGTAAGTTTTTTAGCAAGTTATTTCTAGATATTATCAGAAGAATGAATTTTAGTAAATTCTACATTTATAGACAATACAAGATGCCTGTCACACGAATTGTGGACATTTTTCCCTTTTTGAAGCCATTTGCAACGCTCGGTGGAACCTTTTCAGCAAGGCCAGAGTGTCTTTGTATTAAATGTGTCTTTTATAATTATTCTCTTCTTAAAATGCTGTTGATCGTAGGTGGCGACAGTGTCGGAAAAGTCCCGGATCATGGAGCTGGAGAGGGACCTGGCACTGAGGGTGAAGGAAGTGGCTGAGCTCCGAGGGAGGTTGGATTCCAGCAAACACATCGACGATGTGGACACTTCTCTTTCCCTGCTACAAGAAATCAGTTCTTTGCAAGAAAAAATGGCAGCAGCTGGCAAAGAACATCAGAACGAGGTGAATTCGCTGAAAGAGAAGTTTGGCCTTAGTGAGGAAGCCTTGCAGAAAGAGATCAAGTCCCTTTCAGCTTCAAATGAGAGAATGGCAAAAGAAAATGAATCCTTGAAAACCAAGCTTGACCACGCCAACAAGGAGAATTCTGACGTGATAGAGCTGTGGAAGTCCAAGCTGGAATCTGCAATCGCCTCCCATCAGCAAGCAATGGAAGAGCTGAAAGTTTCTTTCAGCAAAGGTGTTGGGGCTCAGACGGCAGAATTCGCAGAGTTAAAGACTCAGATTGAGAAGATGAAATTAGACTATGAAAACGAAATGTCGAATTTAAAACTGAAGCAGGAAAATGAGAGATCTCATCACTTGAAAGAGATCGAGTCGCTGAAAGCAAAACTGGTGGCAGTCACGGAGGAGAAAGAGCAAAACCTGGAAAGCCTGAAGACCAAACTGGAAAGTGTGGAAGATCAGCATCTAGTAGAAATGGAAGACACTTTAAACAAATTGCAGGAAGCTGAGATAAAGGTAAAGGAGCTAGAGGTACTGCAAGCCAAGTACAATGAACAAACCAAAGTTATTGATAGTCTTACACCACAGATCAAAGCTGCTGAAGAAAAGCTTTTGGACCTTGCTGCACTTGAGAAAGCCAATTCTGAAGGTAAATTGGAAATCGAGAAACTTAGCAAGCAGCTTGAGGCAGCTGAGAAACAAATTCAGACTTTAGAGACTGAAAAGGTTGATGGAATTAGCCAGGTTTGTATCAACATCCATCCTTTTAGTTTTCTTTTGCTTTTATTTTACATTTGTACCATTTTAATCTGCTGTAGAAAATACATCACAGACAAAACAAGTTTTACTGAATGTGCATCTTGGGACCATCTGAGGAGGTTGAGAGGAGCGTTAACTGGGTTGTGTCTCAACAGGTTTTTGGTGCTCCACCTGCACCAGTAAGCAAAAGGAAAAAAAATTCCATCTGCACTTCCTTGTTGCAGATTTGGGCATGTCTGTGCTGAAATCTTCCTGTTATGGAGAAGTTACTTTGTTGGCTTGTTTGGGAGAAGAATCCACACATCCTAAGGTTTTAACCTTTGGGGATAGATGAAGGGACTTGGGGCTCAGTGGGGAAATATTTCCTTCATTACTTTTCCCCTCCTCTGACAAGGTGATGGAAGAGGCTGTTAAAAACAAAAGAAAGCACGGACAATCCTGGTGGAACTTTTCCTTAAGCCCAGGCTCTGCAGGGATGCTGCTGGCACTGTGTCAGTGCACTTTGGAATCACAGACTGCAACTTGATACAGGATTTTCCTTGGGGTTGGATGAAACACCTCTTTAAAGCTGATGGTAGTGAAGAGTAGAGGGAAAATAACTGGAAAGAGCTTTTCTAAACCCTTCACGGGTGGTTCCAAGATACCAAATTTCTACCTCTGATTCTTTTTGAGGTCACACTGGGTGTTTGTACTACCCCTGGGTGTGGTACAGAGTCCTTGGAAAGGTTCCCTCCCCATGTGTGTATTGATCTGATCAGCCAACTGAAGTACAAATCAATCAGTTCAAAAATATCAAAACAAAAAACAACCAAAACTTATGGAACTGATGCTGGAACTTGTTCGAAATTTTAAATGTACTCAAAAATGTCTGCCATTAAATAATGTATTCACCATTAATGCCAAAATAACTACATTTTAATGATTTCAAATCTATTCCAAGATGCAATTAGTGCTGTGATGTATGTAGTCATCAGTGGAAATCAGCTTCACTCAGTTAACCCATCGTGGTTTTTTCTTCATTTTTTTATTTTTCATCTTAGAGTGATTTTAATATGACAGTTACTTCTTTCAGATTCACCTTTTAATTTTCCTTATTTTTCATTCATGTTTATCATTTTATTTTATTCCATTCCACCACCATTGTTAGGCCAGTAATCTGGCCAAAGAACTGCAGGGCAAAGAGCAAAAGCTTCTTGACCTTGAGAAAAACTTGAGTGCAGTAAATCAAGTTAAAGATTCTTTGGAAAAGGAACTTCAAGATTTGGTGAGTAATACCCAAAAATTTTGACTTTACTCTTTGGATTTTGGTTTTCATGGTGAGACTGTAATGGAAATCTGTGGATCAGCTCTGAGCAAAGCCTTCCAAAGGTGTTTTACTCATGGAAAGAAGGGAAGGGGTTCATGGCTAATGGGATCTGTCTCAAAAAAAGATCATTTCAGCTGAGTCCTGTGTTATCAGGTGTTTTGTCTAAATAGAACTCATCTATTTATGGATTGCAGATAAAATCAAACCAAGTCAAAAGCAGCAGCAGTTTAAATTTAGACTGCTCATTAAGGAACACTTAATGGCCCTTTATTGTAGCTGTTGTACCAATTAATGCTTGCTACACACTTCTTACAAATGGTTTTTCAAGGCATTCCTCATTTAAATAAATTTCCAAATGCTCTGTTGTTGGGTGGGGTTTTCCTGAGGAACTACACTGGCATTAGTAACAAAAGAACAGGATTTTTGGTCTTTCCATGGCCAGTAGTAAATATTCAGAGTTGGTGGAAGAGCCTCACTTGCCTTCCTCAAAATCCTCCCTTTTCTTCACTGTCTGGCATCAGTTCCTGCTGGTAAAGCTGGAAAACACTGCTAGGAGATGGCTCAGAGGGTTGCAGGTATTCCCTGTGCAAGCAGGGATAGAGACCCCAAATTCTTGTTTCCTACCCTGGGCTCTGTGGCAACTGATGGAGGAGTTACTTAAAATGTTGAGGGACTTGGCAGCCAAGGCAAGGGAAGATCTTGCTTTATGTTGCTGAGTACATCTGTGCCAACCTGTAACTCAAAAACTTGAGATCTGTTTAGGATAGAAGCAGACTGTTCTATTTTGTACATGAAAAAAAACCTAATATAAATTCAGTGGCTGAATTGTACTGTTGCTAGCAAACCTTACCTTAAGTTTTTATCAATTTTTCAGAAAGAAAAGTTTACTAGTGCAGCTGATGAAGCAGAGAATGTTCAACAAGCTATGCAAGGTATGTGCTGCTAAAATAAACAGAGAACTAAAAAGCTGCAGAAATGCCAACAAAATGGGGTTTTTAAACACTTTCAAGCTCATACTTGATGGTACAGCAGTTTCAGTGGCTGTGGAAAGGATAGGATTATTTGCAGCCTCTCTGAAGGGTAACAAACCTTGCAAGTAGGTGGAATTGTCTGCACCTAAGTAGTTACTAACTTTGTTTTCCAAATTTTACTTGCCTAGAAACGGTGAAAAAACTGAACCAAAAAGAAGAGCAGTTTGCACTCATGTCTTCAGAACTGGAGCAGCTCAAGTCTAGTTTGACTGGTAAGGAAGGGATGAAATTGAGTGGTTTGGAAATGCATCAGCTGTGTGCTCTGGTGCGGCTCCTGTAGCCTGTAGGAGGCTTTGCTGTGCCTTTCTCCTTGTACATCTCCGTGTAAAACCAGTGTAGAGGGAAGTCAAGCACGATTTATGCCCTGAAGCAAACCTTGCCTGGCGTTGTTGGCACGAGGGAGAAGTGATCCCAAGGGCTGCCCTTGCCCCTGGCAGTTCCTGCCCTGGCCTGAGGCGTTTTTTCACTGTAGCTTCATGTTGCCTTCCTTGTTCATTTTCTGCTGCTCTGCTGAGCAGCTGATGAGTGGTTTCACCTGCAAGACCTGCAGCTCTCTTCCTCCTTTGCTTCCTTCCCCTCTGAGACAGCAGAACTTGTACCCACTTCTCATGGCCTGAAGTGAATCACTTCTGAAACAAAGGGCTCATGACTAGCTGCTCTTCACTGTTTCTGAAGAGTCCTTCACCTTTTGCAGCAGTTACCAGTTCAATCAGTCATCATTTTTCATTTTAACGGGGTGATCTCTGAGGTCTGTAGCATCAGTACTGCTGTTCCTAGTTCTTTACAATCCTCTAGCTGTTCTGTGCATACCCTTCCTCTTAAATTTACAGCTTAACAACCTTTGTTTTGCTCAGAGATGGAGAGGAAACTGAGGGAGCGAGAAGAGAGGGAGCAGCAGCTGATGGAAGCAAAAGCCAAACTTGAAAATGACATTGCAGAGATCATTAAGTCGTCAGGAGACAGCTCTGCCCAGCTCACGAGAATGAACGATGAGCTGAGGTTAAAAGAAAGGTATTTCATCACTGTCAGAGCATTGTCACATCAAATCTCCCAGTTTCTCCTTTTATTTTTCTGTAAATATCTGAACAAGATGCTCCTGAGTGTCACATTGATATGACAAGTGAACTTATTCTAGCAAACTAAATCAATCAAAACATTCTCCTGGGAGTGATTTGAAGAGCATCCAACATTGATAATTCCAAAATTCTTATGTAATGTGCTTCTCATTGCCCAGAGTAAATGACCTCTTGAATAATCCAGACTGTATTGTGATTATGCTTCATAATTATTTGACTACCTGCTCAGCTCAGTTTATCTGGATATATAAAAGACTTGGGTCACATTTTTGTGAGAGAAAATGTGGGGGTTTTTTCCAAATCAAAATTGTGTGTGCAATAGTTGTTCTTTACCTTCACAAAACCCCAGATGGGGAGCAAAGTTACTTGATCTTCCCTGTGTATATTGAATTTAGCAAGCACGCTCTCTCTGTTAAACAATTAAATCTCTTTCTAAATGCTTGGTCAGAATATAGAACTTCAGCACAATCTTGGCTCTTTCATGTCTGTGCTTGTGGTGCTGTCAGCAAAAAGTGATGTTCTTTCATTTGGTCTTTCCAGGCAGTTGGAGCAAATACAACTCGAGCTTACAAAAGCAAATGAAAAGGCTGCTCAGCTTGAGAAAAACGTGGAGCAGACAACACAGAAAGCTGAGCAGAGTCAGCAGGAAACCCTCAAGATTCATCAAGCAGAACTGAAAAATCTGCAGGATCAATTAACAGACATGGTAAGAACGACTTTAAAAGCACTAAAACTGCAGAATATTGTCCCACCGCGGCTTGAACTGAGTTTTACTGTTTTATCTTCCACCAGAAAAAGCAGATTGAGACCAGCCAGCATCAGTACAAAGACCTTCAGGCCAAGTATCAAAAAGAAACTTCTGAGCTAGTGGCTAAACACGATGCAGATATCCAAGGGTTTAAGCAGAACCTGCTGGATGCAGAAGAGGCACTGAAAAGTGCCCAGAGGAAAAACAACGAGCTGGAGGCACAGGCTGAGGAGCTGCAGAAACAAGCAGAGCAGGCCAGAGTAAGTGGCTTTTGTCACTCTGCAAGTGACTTAAAGTTTAAATTTTCTGTCTCAGTGACTTGTTTTCTCTCTGCTTCAGCCTTTCATAGCCAGATTTTTGCAATGTTTTTGTTTTGAACTTTTCCAGGGTACGTGGATTTGGGTTAGGGAGGAGAAGCCCACTGGACAAACTGGTTGTTAGTTCTTTTCTAGATTACGCAAGATTTGATGAGAGACAGTTCTTTGATATCAGTTAACATTTTACGTTCACAGATATCTGGCTCAGCACAGCCAGCTGGAGCCAGATGTCATTCCCTGGTTTTTTGTATATGCTTGGATTTTAAGATGCATTGTGAACTACTTCAGTTAGAAGTGCTACACACCTTTTGTTTTGTAGTATGATCTGCAGCTATTTAGTGTGTAGCTGGACTTCAGCAATTTTAATTTTTCCTCCTGTTTCTTTGACATTACTGCTTGCTTTCATCCCTCATCAATTATTTGCTATAATCTTTGCTGTATGATTTAGCAAATTATTTAGTGTATAAATTGACACACAATATTGACACCACCGATACGGTGTTTTGAATTAAAGGGGTTATGACAATGTATTTTTGATAGAATCATGAAGAGAATTATCTATGGAAGGTGAAATTGAGAATTGGAAGTCAGTATCATATAGAATTCCTTACATTTGAATTCATTTAGAGTTTCATGAAATCATTCTGTGGTTCTTCTTTTGAATCATTTACAGTCAGTCACTTTATCGAGAGTAGTTTTATAAATGACATGAAATTTTGGATGGAGGAACCTTTAAACTGTGATTTTTTTTTAGTACTATTTAGCCACCAAAACCTTTTCTTGCGGCTGATGGGTGTTCTGTAATTTAACAGAGGTGTCTGTCAGCAGTTGAGTTCATTCAGGGACTGTGTGTCAGTGTATACACTTTTAAAACTTAAATTACAATTGCTCTATTTGCCCTTAAAGCACATTTCTCATTCATCTGCTTGACTTGATTTTTGTTTTCCCTTCTCCCCAACTTTATTTCTTTAGTCCTTAAGCTTTGTGTTAGCCTCATCCAGAAAAGAAATCGAACAAATGTCAGACAAGATGAGGGCTTTGATATCAGAAAAAGAGACTTTGGCACAGGAGGGGAATACTTTAAAATTAGAGAGAGGTCCCTTGTTATCAATACTTAAAGAATTGGAATCAAAGATTTTGTTAATGCAACAAGACCAAGAAGAACTGAAGGCAGAAAATAAAAGAATCCTAAAGCAGAAGGAGGACGCTGAGGCCAAAAGCCAGCAGGAGAGCACAGAAAAGGGAGCACTGGTTTCTGAGAAAAGCAAATTACTCTCTGAACTCGAGGCAGTGCAGGCAAGGCTGCTGAAGGCAGCTCAGGAAAATGAGGCTCTCCGGTCCCTGGAGTTCACCTTGTTCCAACAGCTGGAGGAACTTGAGGCCAGCAAAGATGCCATGGATGTGGCATGTCAGAAACATGTCAAAGAATGGGAAGAGCTGGAGAATTATCAGAAGAGACTTTTGGAAGAGAAAGATGCAGTTATAAAAGACAAAGATGATGTTATCCAGAAGCTGGGAAGTTCTTGTGAGGCCCTGGCCAGAGACCAAAGGGAGCTTCAGCAGCAAGTGTCAGCTCTGGCTGCAGAGAGAGATTCAGCCCTAGGGGAGCTCTTGGGTCTTCAGGACAGGCATGAAGCCCTGGAAAAGGAGCTGGGCAGGGTCTTGCAGAGCCTGCAGGAAGAGAAGGAGATGCTCCTCAAAGGCACAGAAGAGCTCCAAGTGAGTTTAGACAATGCAGTCAGTGAAAACCAAGTGTTAAAAGTGAGAGAGGCAGAGATGCAAACACAGCTCACCAAAGTGATGAAAGACACCATGGAGATGGAGAGTTCCCTTGGGAGTCTCACTTGTCTTCTGGAGGAAATGAAAGCCTCAAGAGAGACACTCAGTTTGGAATGTAATCAGTTGTTTCAAGAGAAAGAGGCTCTTTCTTCATCAGAACAGAGGCTTTTGGCTGAGAGGGAGCAACTTCTCAATGAAAACAAGGCAATTGCTGAGAAGCTTGCAAAGGCCTCAGCAGATGCTGAGCTTTGTGAGAGAGTCTGCACTGAGAAAATGAACAAACTGACCTTGGAAAAGGAATCTGTCCTTCAGAAGTCGTTGCAGTTTGAAATGCACAATGAAGCTCTTCTCCAAGAGAAGAAGGAATTGGAGACAAAATACTTGGAGCTTCTTGATGAAAACAAGTCCTGTGCAACGGCAATTTCTGATCTGAAGAGAGAACGTGAGCTGGACCTCTCATCCAGGAATGCTCTGGCTCAAGAGAATGCCACACTCCAAGATTCCATTGAAGCCCTGAAGGGAGAACTAAGTAAGAAGACTGTAGAAAATCAAGAATTAATGGCCTGTAAATGTGACCTTTCCAATCTTCTGAAGGAGGCCCAGGATGCCAAAAGAGCATTAGAAGGTGAGCTGGCTGCTGCATCACACACCGAGCAGGTCCTGTCATCTTCCTTGGAGACCTGCTCCTTTGCCAGGGAGATGCTGACCAGGGAGAGGGATGAGCTGCAGGAGAAGTGTCAGAAATTAAACAGGGAGGTTGCTCTTATGAAAGAAAACTTAACCTTAGAAAAGGAAGCTCGAAAACTGGACGAGAAATCGTTTCTGTTGGGACGTAGGGAACTTCAAAGGAACATCAGCTGCTTAGAGAAGGAGGTAGAAGAGCTGAGAGAGAAAACTGAGGAATTTCTGGCTGAGAAAAAACTTCTAGTTCAGGAGAAAGAAAAATCTGAAATGAAACTGGTAGAAATAATAAAAGAGAAAGAAACCCTCTGTGCAGAGAAAGAGCAGCTCACTTTCAGCATGGAGACACTGAAAGGTGACTTTGCTTCCTTATCCAGCTCAGCAGCAGAATTCCAGGGTCTGCACGGCACAATCTCCAAGAAGATGGATGAGCTTGAACACGAGATGGAGCTGATGGAAGAGGAGGGAGTTGAGTTCCTTCAGGAACTGAAGAGCCTGAGGGATAAGCAGGAAAGTGTGGTCGTCAGTAAGGAGGGAACAGTGAATGAGAAGGGGAAATTCTGCCGGGATTATTACAAACTGTGTGAGGAAGTTAAACTTTTAGAACAAACTAATAGTGACCTCTCAGGCAAATTGCTGGAGTCTCAGGGCCAAAATCAGATGCTGCAGGAGCAAATGAACAATCTGATTTTGAAAGTAAAAGGAATTGAGACTCTCCAGGCCCAAGCAGTAGTGCAAAAACCAGAGGTATTGAAATTCATAGTTAAAAGTCAAGTCTGGGGCTGATTCTACTAACCCTGAGCACTAACCCCTGCTTTCCTCTCTGCACTTCACTGCACACTCAGCACTTCATAACACACTGCAGTTGTGGGCTCTCTCAATATGGTTACTTGGGGCTTGTTGCAAGTTGCAACTGTGAGTCTGAAAGACACTTTTTTATTTTTTTAAATATTTTTAACTACAAAAGCCTCTGTTGTCGCTGAATGTTGCAAGAAAACAACGTAAACTGTGAATAAAAGGAAATTGCGTTCCCTGAATCTGGTAGGAGACATTGAGCAGCTCCTTCTGGTGAAGGACTCTGCACCTTAAAATCTAAAGTGGTAATAGATAAGGTTTTAGATTGGATCTTTGTGCAATTTTATGTTCAATTGCAGCAAACTACAAATCTGAGTTACTCCAAAAAATACAAAAGAATGTGCTGCTCCTGTAAATGTAATTGGATAAAAGCAGTGTTAGAGACTGGGAAAGACATTGACAATTCTGGTGATCTTTTTATTCACAGAAGTGTTTTGTATTCACCACCAACAAATTCTGTGTAAAATACTTTGGTTTTCAGTTTGTGTGGCTTGAAGCCCAGAAAATCCCATTGAATGCAAATTGGAATCGAGATATCCTATAGATTACACCTGCCTAAGTATTTTAGTATCTTTGTGAAGTGTTTCCTTTATGAGCCCATAATGAACAACACTGAAATAATGCAATAATTTGCTTTATCTCTAATTCCATTATTTTCCAAATTTTTGAGGTTTCGTAATTCCATATTTTCCAAAAATATACCAGGCTGTTGGAAGTGAATATCTGTTGAATTACTACTTCCTAAAGAGGTGAGAGGTCTAAGAGCAATCACAGTGGTGGTAATGAGAAATCCAGGAATTAAAATAGAGGGAATTCCTCAGTGGTGACACAAGCATGGGGTTATATGATCTGTTTCTGCATGGAATTGAATCTTCTCTTGTCCACTTCATTTTATACTTTATGCAGCTTCAAAATGCAAATAAATTCCCAGCTGAAGTCCTTGCATAACTGGGAAGCAGCTGACAAACCACGGAGCTATGCATAAAGTATTGGTCTTTTGCTGTCAGAGTTCCTGTTGGTAATAACTGGGTTTTTTTCCCCACCTCCCTTTATATCCAGGTGGCCAAACTGGCAGAAGATGTTTTCCAGGCCGTGGAGCAGGTGACCAAGGAGAAGGATGCCATTCACAAAGAAAAGATTGAAACTTTGGCCTCTTTGGAGAACTCGAGACAGACAAACAAGAAGCTGCAGAATGAAGTAATCACATGAAATGCTTTTCTGTGAAAAGTTTTGCTTGATTGTGAGAGCAGCTGTTGAATTATAGAGAATTGGATTAGGCAGGAGAGGATTCTGTCATTTTCTCACTGTAAAAAATTACTGGATGAGTGCAGAGTGATGGCAAATGCACGTGGTTTTATGGTCATGGTTATTTTGTGTTTTGCACATGGTGTCAGTCCAAGGTGCAGCAGTTCCTGTTGGGATCTGTTCCCAGTCCGTGTCTTCCCACCACTCTGTGCTGCTCCAGGGCCTGAGGAAGGGGAGGATGCCCTCACCCTTTGATCTTCTGCAGCTCCCATAGCACTGGGAGTGAACAGCTGGGCTGCCCTAAGTGCTGGAACGGGAGCGATTTCCCGCGGGATCTCCCAGCTCGAGAATTAGAAGTGGTGACGTTCATATGGGAGGGGTTCCCTTTCTGGATTAAAAAAAATCCACAAGGTCCTGTAATGCCATGAGAATGGCTGCAGATTATCTGTTATGTAATATATTGTGGGGCTGGATGCAAACAAATCAGGTCCACGAGCTCGTGGTGTTCCCGTGGGGGACACAAGCTCAGGAAATCCATGTCCCAGGTTTGTCCCATGCAACAAGATCTCTGCAAGGAATTCATTTCCTGTGGGTGCAGGCACAGCATTCAGCCCTACTGACTCGCAGAAAATAAGGTATGGAAAAGCAGAATTTATGAGTTATCTTAGAGGAATAAAGATCAAGGGAACAGCTGATTTTAGCAACAAGCTTTGTGTTTAAAAAATAACGCTCTGAGTGCTGCAGCAGTTAATGGAGGTGAGGTGCTTTGGGCTTTACCTTGGGGTGTTGACACCAGATTCCTGGAAACTGCTCTCCAGTGGAATTGGAATTCTTTGTGCTGCTCTTTTTGAATGCAGAAAATCTCGTAACATTGGTTGTTGGACAAACACATCAGTCCAGACAGGCTGGGTTAATTTAGGGGCTAAAGATGGAAAATGGAACAAGCCCCCATTTTACTGAGTATCATTTCTGAGTGCTGCACCTGAGAACTGTATGGTTTCATTGGTGTAATGAGGGCTTTTTTCCTCTTTAAGCTGGACATGCTTAAACAAAACAACCTGAAAAATGAAGAGGAACTTAATAAATCAAAAGAGCTTCTAAATCTGGAGAACAAGAAAGTGGAAGAACTTAAAAAAGAATTGTAAGTATTTCAGTGTTAAATCTATTAATTTTTGTGGGCACATATACCTTTGTGGTTTTTTTTTTTAAGTTGTCCTTCAGCACCTTTCTGGTATCCTCGCTTATAAAGCAGATATTAGGTCAAAATTAAATGTTTGGCTTGTGCAAAACTTGACATCAGAATGTTGCTATTAAATTGCTGGAGGGAATTGAAGCAAATCCTTGGAGCATAGTTTGAAATAATTTGTTTGTTGGAGGGTTCTGCACCTGACGGCACGAGATGATATTAAAATCTTTATTAGAAGAGAATTCTGTTTGATTTAATTACAAGTACACTTGGAGTGTTAAGTGGCTTTGTTCATAGAATATTTGATTCTGCTTTTATTTTTCATTGATGGCTTTATGAAGTTTAGTTCTGTGTCCCTACTGTGTATTTATTTCCTAACTGGTACCAACCAAATCCTATCTATGGAATGTAAAACTCAAGTTAACTGTTCATTATTGGGGCTGCTTCACTGGAGAAACAGTATTTTACATACTACAGACTCACGATGTGTAACACTGGGCACAAACAAATGAACTGAAAAGATTTGCTATAAAGTAATTTTCCCTGTGGAATCTCATTGTAGCAAAGCTTTTGCTGTGACACAGGGAATAAAGGTCCCGGTTATTGCTGCCCTGCAGTGGCTGCACATCCCCAGCTCTCAGAGGTGTCGTGCATTAAACCACAAACCTCTTTCCACCTGTGCTCCAAGAGGAATTTCTTGGCTCATGGAGTGAGAGCTGGAATCTCGCTGACAGCTTAAGAGCAGCTTTGACTAATTATTATTATTGTAGTTCCATTTGTCATTTTGTGACAGCTCTGAGCCACTGACAGCTCCGAGGTGACACTGGGACACAGGGGCCACCAGCTCACAGAATTCAGTGTCTGGCTGTGACTGGCAGTTTGTGCTGGTGGCTTTGGAAAACTTGGGTAATTGCATAGACCCCTTTGAGAAAAGCAGGATTTCTTTCCTTGAGCAATTCCTGCCTCAGTGCTCGTGGGAAATGCCAGAGTAACTGATTGCTGGTTGCTCTAATGCTGGAACAGCAAGGGATGAGTAGACTCTGATATTGTGGAAAGGCAGCAGATACTGGGCTGTAATTTGCCAGGCAGGAATTATTTATAGGAGCTGCTGCCTTGAAAATCTCCAGCACCACAAGGTGTTCCCAAGACCCTAATCACTCTGGAGGGGTTAATTCTGTCATTTCTTAGACTGTTGTTGAATGTGGTCTCTGATTATCAGAGCTGAGACCTTGGGGAGAAGGGGAAGCTTGTCTAGTTTTTAACTGATCTTTGATAGTTATTTTGTGTGTTGCCCTGTTCTAGTTATAGTAAGAATTAGCTTAGTAACAGGGATTCCTGGTCAGCAGGGTGTGGGTAGAGAGCACAGCTCAGGGGTGAGCTGATGAGGCCTCGGTGAGGAGAGCAGAGGGAATGTTGTGCCCATGGGAGCTGGAGGAATGTGCTGCCTTTGGAGGCAGGGGATGTGACAGGGACAAGGTGTCCTTTGGGAAAGGGCCTTCCCTGCAAGGCTGGGGTGAGGGAAAGCTGCAGTGCCTGTGGGTGCTCCCAGGGCCATCCCTTGGAAATTCCCTGGCACAAACACGGGAGCATTTCAGGCACACTGACCCCAGTACTGGGTGTGGGGTTTTTATAAAGCCCTGAACAATCCGTGCCTTAATGCCAAAAGAAAAAGGAGAAGGGGTTAATGCTGCACCTCAGCGAGGAAAAATGGTTAGAAATATCAGGTGGGAGAAGTTTGCTCCAGTCCAGGGGGATCAGGGTGGGATTTAGCCAAGGTGAGACCAGGTAGAAGAAATGGTTGAAAAATCAGTCTCATGAGATGCTGAACTCAAAATAAATCAGACTTTTGTCTAAATGTGCCCAGTAAGAGACAACAGATCCTTGTATTTTGAAGTGCTTGAATAAGTTTCTGACTTAAGGGTTCTTCTACTTCCCACAGTTATAAAAGTATTTTTAATATTCCAGTCAGGGTTTAAGTCTGTAGTATTGGCACACAGGAGTACTGAGACTCCTTTTTTAAAAAACAAAACAATAATAAAAATTACTATTGAGTGAAATTAAGGGTATATTTTGTGCTTTTTGAAAGATGTCAAATCTTAAAGATTTTGTGTTAAGTCACTCATGTTACAGCTAGCATGCAAAATATTTTCAAAAATTTGTTACAAATAAATGTATTTTAAGGAAACCACACTCATTAGTGGCAACACAGGCTGATGAAAGCTGCAAAGTCTTTTTTTCTTCAGCTTTGTTTCTGTCTAATTGCAGTTTAGTGTCTGTTAAAATAATGGAATAGATGAGGTTTTGCTTCCTGTGATCCTGCACTTTCTTGTATGTTTGGATGTCAGACCTTGTAGGGAGTAGTTAAATCGGTGGAGCTCTAAGCTGGTTTTTTTCTTGTTGCCTTTTTTTCCTAGTTTTCTTTTTCATGCTTTTAAGCAATTCTCTTTTACCTCTGGCTGCAAAGTTCCCTTCTGTGAACGGTCCAGGCTGCAAACATTGCCAACCCTCTGGCCAAACCCTGCCTTTCCAAATCCCAGCCTTGCTGCCCATGGGAATTCCCAACTACCTGAACCACTGCGAGGGGAAGGCTTTGTGCAGCCGCAGGGTTCACCCCGTCCCTGTGGCCCCAGGATTGTCACCGCTATTCCCGATCCCTCAGCCACGTGACCCTGATGTATTTTTCCAAGCTGTGAAGCCGCCTCTCTCCCCCAGTTTTCCCTCGCCTCTCCCGTTCCTATGGTAACGATGCTCTCTGTGTGCTCGCAGCGAAGCGCTCAAGCTGGCAGCGGCTCACAAGTCCCAGCAGCTCGAGGCTCTGCAGGAGGAGAACGTGAAACTGGCCGAGGAGCTGGGCAGGAGCAGGGACGAGGTCTCGAGCCACCACAAGGTAGAGCGGCCGCAGCGGGCGGGTGGAGGCTCCGCCGGAGCTCCGGGGCTGCCCCGGGGAGCCTTGTGCTGGAAAGGATGAGTGGTGCTGGGAACGTTTGGAAATAAATTTGGAAGCCACCTGCACGGGGAGGTTGGAAGTGCAGGCTGACAGAAGGTTACGTAACCTGGGAAGGATACTTGGGAAGGCTTGGGAATGAACATAAATTAAATGTGCTTTAGCCAAGTGTATTAACAGCGAGTTGCTATTTCTGTCGGGAGTGATTTCGTTATACGACTGTGGAAATGTCCATCCACCAGTACTAAGGAAATGTAGCTTTTAAATTCTTAATCCTGCTCTCCCCACTGAGAACAAAGAGTATTTAGGATGTATTTCAGAATACTGTGTAAAACTACTTGGTTGGACTTGTGCTGTGCATCTGTCTGCTCAAACTTCACACTGTGCTGCAGCCAGGCTGTGGGTCCTGGGGAACAGAACCCCTGTAAGGTGCTTTTTTGGTGGTACTTTGTTTTTTTATTTTTCACTGTTATATCTGAACACGTTGTTGGAATCTTAAAATATGGGCAAGTTACTCAGCTTGTATCACTGGTACTTGCCAAAAGATAAAATAGATTTACAGCCCCTAATGTGGTGGGTTTAGTTCTTGTGGAAGAGTTCCAGTGACAGGCACACTGTGAAGGAATCTTGGGATGGTCTTATCCAAAAGATCCAAAAGCAGGAATGTAGGAGACCAGGGTTTGTGTCCTGCCTTTCTGAGAGAGCACCTGTGCAGAGAGGGGATCCTGTTCCCCATGTGTCTTGGTTTGAAAGACAGGTGTTTGGAAAGGAAGGCAGGAGCCTCCCTTGGAATGAAAAATACAAGCCCCTTCCCTCAGAATTATTATAATTTTGAAATTAAGGGGCTTTCAGGCAATTATATGAGAAATAGGAATAACAGTTCTTTACTGGTATATGTAACAAGGCAATAATACAGAAACACTGGCTTAGCCTGACAGTCAGGATATGACCTGCACCCTGCCGGGCAGGTGGTGGTAGCAGTCTTATTACGTGGTGGCTGCAGTCCTCTTTGGAGTGGTTCTGTTGAAGCACTGATCTTGTAGAAAGGTCCTCCTCTGAAGGTCAAGTGGTGGTTATGTAGCTCTTATCCTCTGGAGAGCCGAGAGATAAGGGCTGCTTGTGCTGTTCTAAACCCCACATTATATCCAGGTGGGAATGCTTGGCTCCTCCCCCTGGGCGGAGCATCTCACAATGGGATGATGTCATTCTGTGAGTCACGTGGTGGGTCCTTGATTGCCCATTAAGGAGAGATAGCTCCCGGCAGGGAGTTACCTGATAAGAGTCATGGTAGGAGATAACAAGCACGGCAGGAGATAACGAGCACCTGGTAGGAGATAAGGAGCACTGCCCCACCCACTTTAACAGCTTGTGAAGATAATTGAATACATACTTTTGGTTTCATCTTACATTGTAACCTAGGACACCGTGACAGGGCACAGGCTCTTCCACCCTGCAACAGGCTTGATATTTTTAAAGCTGAGAGGCTGATTTTTCCCCAAGGGTCTGTTTGGAAGTCCTGAGGATGGGTGACTGCAGCCCTGGCCAGTTTGTAAATCCTTTCAGCTGCTAGCAGGAGTAATGCTCAGGCTCCTTAATCCTCAAGAGCCTTTGGAGGTGACAAGCAGAGTCCCAGACGTGTGGGCTCAGCACTGACTCATTCCCCATCTGAGGAGCAGAGTGGGGAGAGCACATCCCAAACAGCCAGTGGGAGCTGCTCCCCACTCCCACAGGGTTTCCTAAATTATTTCAGAGTCTTTGAGGCAACCTGTTATTTCCAGAGAGAGTTGTAACTTCAGAAGGATTTGGCAGCACTGGTCAAATCTTTCTGCATTTTGACACATGGAAAAGCCCTGAGGGAAGGGACCCCTCGGCCCCGGAGCCATGGGCTGGTTGTGGTCACTGCACTCAGTCTGTGGCCTCCCTTGTTTCCAGCTGACCTTGGGAAGGGATCCTGCTGTGTGCATTCTGCTGGCTATGGATCTGTCAGCAGGGATCCCTCTCTCACTGTCAGGACAGACAGTTGTAGTGTGGGAAGCAGAGAGATTAATCCATCCCCTCACAAACTGGAATAGTGTCAGCTCGGGTGCACCACAGCCTGTCCTGCCCATGAGTAGATGGCTCCAAGAGCAGGATCTGGAGGATCTGCTGGAGCTTGGATACACGATCTGTTTGCCCACTGTGTCCTCTTCTGCACTGTGTACTCTGGAAAAAATTCAGTCCAGGTTTTCCCCCATTCTGTATTCCAGAAAAAAATCCAGTCTGGCTTTTTCCCCCATTCCGTATGCTCGAAAAAATCCAGTCCGGGTTTTCCCCCATTCCGTACTCTCGAAAAAATCCAGTCCGGGTTTTTCCCCATTCCGTACACTCAAAAAAATCCAGTCCGGGTTTTCCCCCATTCCGTACGCTCAAAAAAATCCAGTCCGGGTTTTCCCCCATTCCGTACACTCGGAAAAATCCAGTCCGGGTTTTCCCCCATTCCGTACACTCAAAAAAATCCAGTCCGGGTTTTCCCCCATTCCGTACTCTGGAAAAAGTCCAGTCCGGGTTTTCCCCCATTCCGTGCGCCAGGAAAAATCCAGTCCGGGTTTTCCCCCATTCCGTACTCCGGAAAAAATCCAGTCCGGGTTTTCCCCCATGCCGTACCCAGGAAGAATCCCGTTTCCTACCGCAGGATTGCCCAGGAGCTGCACGTTGTGCTCCCAAAAATCTGGGCAGCAGGGAGGAAAGCAGAACACAGCAGAGCTCAGGCTGCAGAGGGTTAAATGCATCAGGAAGGGGCAAACACGGTGTACTAGTTTGAAAACAAACCAGTGGGAGATCGCACGTCAGAATTATAATTTAATAGGAAAATTAAATGCAACAGTACAAGAGCACTGACAAGAGTCAGGATGCACCCTGACACCCTGTTAGTCAGGGTGGTGGTAGCAGTCCAGATGAAGTGGTCCTGTTGAAGCAGTGATCCTCTAGAAGGGTCTGATTTTCACCTGAACGTCCAGTGGTAGCTCTTATCCTCTGGGAATACAGTAGATAAGGGGTTCTGGCGCTGTTCCAAACCCTGGATTATACCCCGGTGGGAATGCTTGGCTCCTCCCCCCTGGGCGGAGCATCTCACAATGGGATGATGTCATTCCGTGAGTTATGCCGTGGGTCCTTGATTGCCCATTAACAGAGAGAGCTCCCCGGAGAGCGTTAGCAGATATGAGTCGTAGGAGATAACGAGCACTGCCCCACCTGCTTTAGCAGCTTGTGGAGATGATAACAGAATACATACTTTTGGTTGCATCTTACGTTGTAACCTAGGACACACGGGATTGGGAATTTTGAGCTGTTGTTTTGGTAACCACATAAATTCTAATAAGTGTGTTGGCAGTTGGGTTAGAGAGTCTGTGGCTGCTTGTGGCACACTTTGCAAAATGAATGAATCTTGTTTAATGAATTATTTATCTGGATATCTAAAGGTTAAAGTGTCTCACACCAGAGATGCTGAGGGAGCTTTTCTGTATTGATCTGTAAATGATCTGTCCTGGCAGAGGACAAGGAATCCAAAAAAGCAGCTGGGAAATGCAATGCACAGGAGATGTGTCCCCCCACTCTGGAGATCTTTAGGAGGAGAGGGGCCTGGAAGCCAGGTGTCAGAACGAGGATCTGGAGAAGCGGCTGAAGCTGCAGCTCCCTGGGAGTCACATTTCTCAGACTTGTCATGTTCCTCCCTTGTCAGGAGTGTCAGGAGATGTCGGGAGTTCACATAGGCCGCCTCTGGGCAGGAAACAAGACAGAAACTGGGAATCGGGGGTGCTGTGGTGCTGCTGGTGGAACTGGATTTTGACTGGGTTTGACCTGCAGGAAAAACTTGGCTGTACCCCCATAGTGCCTTGGCTGCTCTGCTCTCCCACAGTGGCCTTGAGAGACACATCGTGATTTGCTTTAAGAATTATTTATAGAAGTCTCTCTACACCCTTCTAGTATCTGTTTTTCATATCAGTGACAGTTGTCTGATTAAGCCCAGTGAAACAATCCCGGTGAATTCCAAACCTGGAATGTTTAACAGCACTGCAGCACAGGGAAGGAGAAGGTTACTTGTCAGGAAATGTGGAGGAGATGGCTGCTGTCAGTGAGCTGCATTTAGCTGAGCTGGGGGCTGGCAGACAACCTGCCTGCTCGAGGAAACTTGTTTAACACCTTCTGTGCCAAACCTCAGTATCTGCAAAGTGCTGAAAGAATTCCCTCCATCAAGGTCAGGAGCTGTCGTCAGGGCTCTGAGGTTTCCATTATAAATGTATGTGTTGCTGACCTTGTGGATGAACCCTGGAAGCTTGTGAAATCCCACTGGAGACTGTGCTCAGGGAGTTCTGGTACAGACAGTTCTCAGAGCAGTAATTGCTGGCTTTGGCCATTGAAAAAGAAGGAAGGAGGAGATGGTGAGAAATAATTAATTTGCCTGAAAAATACTTGTTTTCTTAACCTTACCAGAAGCTCAGTTGTCCCAGTGTTTCTCTGGTGGGCCTTTGCAGTTTTGTTGGTTTGTATTTCCTAACCCAGTTTGGACCCAAGAACCAACAACAATAATTTCAGTTGAAAGCCTTGCTGGTTTTAAGGGATTAAGACTGGCCTTGCTGAGGTGCAGCTTCGAGATGCGGTAACAAACACCAGACCAAGAGCTTTGGGATCAATAATTTATCTCTGAATAACGGGGCAGTAACAAATACGGATCAGTGGTGCAACGATCCAGCACAGCAAACCCAGCAATTCACCAGTGCCCAGCTAAAAGTAATGGCCAGGCACACAAAGGGTTCTTGGGGGGTGTGTGGGGCCTGGAGATATCCTTTAACACTGGTCTCACACCTTTGCTCTGTGCATAGGACATGGAAATGCTTATAAAGCACCACCAGTAGCTGATGTTTTGGTCACTGAACAGTTTGTGTTTGGGTGCCTGTGCTGTGCCAGTAGAAAATCTGCTACTTTGAGAATCTGGGGGCTCTGCAGCCTCTCCCACTTCTATTTTATGATGATAATGATGCTCTGATATGTTATACTAAGGAGGCGATCTGTAGTGTATTAACTGGAGTCTGTCTGTATTTGTGTTCTAGCTGGAAGAGGAGAGATCAGTACTCAATAACCAGTTATTAGAGATGAAAAAGAGGTAAGTTGTTCCTGCTGATGTGTGTTTAACCCCAGAGTCCTACCGAAATGTAACACAAAAACACCGCTACGGGCTGTTCTTTTCTGTTATGTCATGGTTAAAAGTGCTCAGTTGTTACACTCGTTGGATTAGAGATGGAATTGTCCACGTTTGCTTTAGTTCCACACCTCCCACGTTGTGGTAATTCTTATTTGCAGTGACCAGTTTAATGTTTGGTTTTAGTCTGCTCTGGAATGTTGGATTGTCCCTCGGTCTGATAAAATGTGCGTGCACGGATCTGACCCGGCGAGCTCTTAAGAAGTAATGGACAATACAGGGATGCTGAGGAGGGTTATTAGGGGAAAAGGGGAAAAGGAAAGAAAAGTTACTGAGCACTGACTTGCTGCTCTCATGGTTTTGGGCTGTCGAGTTCCTTGTGGGTTATTGCAGTTCATTCAGCACTGCTTTTAAATGCCAGAAGATTTGTCCTGGGTGACTGGGGCATCCCTTTGTAAACTGCTGCTCAGGGAAAGGTCCCAAGGCACAAAACTGAGTGTCTGCAGTGTGTGCATGGGAAGCTGATTGGCCCCTGTGCCTTGAGGGAAATAGGGGCTTTCCAAAACCAGTTACATAAATCCTTAGAAAACAACACAGCTCCCCACGACACCTCGGGTGTTCCAGGAAAAACAAACCAACCCCTGTTAAATTTCCTGGATTTATAGTGGTCACAACAAAGAACAGTGAGTGGCACTTGGGTGTTTATGCACATCCTTGGCCACTCAGTATTAGCACTGTTCCCTTCTTTATTCCCTGACACTCTGGGAGGGGGTTGTATCTCCCGCTGTTCCAAAGGACAGCAGGCACACGGGGTGTTTGCCAAGCCAGTGCTTCCCCAGGGAATGTCAGAGTTGGATCAGCTGAACCTCCAGCTTTAACCAACCTCATGAGCTGCATCACCAGCCTGTTACTGAACACGTTTTAAAATGTGTTTTCAGTCGTGTAACTCCTGAAAGTCACTTGAGGAAAGGAAGAAGGGAGTGGGGACCAACTCATTCAATACTTTACAGCTGTTTCACAGAACATTTTCAAAGACAAACTCTGTGTAAGTTCTACAAAGGAAGATGTGTGGCTCTGATCTTCCTTCTCCTGTTTTACTCTGGGTGAGCTGCCTGAAGTAATCCAGACAATTATGAAACCAGTGAAGTAAATTTTACCATGACTTCTCCTTCAGTCGGTTACACCGAGATTCCCCAGTTTGTGACTGGCTTAATGACATTGCTCAGCAGTGTTGAATAAACTGCAATAGAAGAGGAAAATGAGGAACAGGAACAGCGGAAAATGAGGAATAGGGATAGGAATAGAAATAGAAATAAGAATAGGAACAGCTTTGCTGAGGCAAACTGCAGGCACTGGGGCTCAGAACATGTCAACATGTGGCACCAGTGCTAACAAAAAAGGCTGAATAAAGAGCTAATAAAGTAAAAACAATGAAAAAAGTCTCTGAATTCCCAAATTCCACAGAATGTGGTGATGGGAAGATGATGATTTCCTCCTTTTGCCTTAAGAATTTGAGCTGCTGAACAAGAGCCATCTTTGTGTTTCAATTAGGTCAAATCTCTAGCGGTGGTTTTCTCACCTTCCTTCCACCCCCAGGAATCCTCTCCCTCTATTTTAGCATCCCCTTGTATGAAATAGTCCAGCTGGGAGTGCCAGGAGTTTGGTGTTTATGGATCATGGGGGGTTCTGTGTTGCTCAGCTCGTTGGGTTCAGTGTGGGTTGCTGTCTGACTGTCTTTGAGCTTCGCTATTTATCAATACTCATTTCATTCCTCTCTCTTCCCTTTCCTGCCCTTGCTTCCCTTGCTATATCTGTGTGTCTTTAATGGTAAGACTCAAGAAAGTCTATCCACGTTACAATAAATAATTTATTTTTTTTTTAGTAAAGTTGTTGTACATATTTTGGCTGCCTTTGTCCCTTGGTGTCTTGCTTTTGTTTTGTAAAACACTCAGCTCTATATATATATATATATATAATGAAAAAAAAAAAGTCTA
>VZTE01000771.1:122043-211635 GCA_013397775.1 Eulacestoma nigropectus | reverse complement strand
ATTTTTTACCAAAACAGAAAAGGCCCTTGGTGCAAATATTGTTCTTCCTTACAGTATTTTGCATTTGTACTCCATGTTTCTAACGTGTGGTTCTTGTTATCTTGCATTTTTAAAGCTTACCCAGTAGCACTTTAAGGTATTTGCTTCATTCTTAGAATTTCTTATTTTTGTAGTAAGGGAAGAATCTGGGTGATTTTTTTTCTAATGTTAAACCAAAACAAATCCCTTTCTCCCACGACTTCCACACACTGCTCAGAACATGGTTTAAGCTTCTCAAGAAAGTGAAGTTTTAAAACGGCATCTAAATGAAAAAGTCATTTTTATTGTTTTGATTTCCCCCCTGCTGGTAAGCAGATGTTTTGGACTTGAATTGGCAGGAAAAATGTTTCAGTTCACTAAATAAATTTTTTTTTTTCAAATAAAATAAATCATTTCCACAAGATTTTCCTTGCAAGCTCTCACAGTGCAGGTATTTCACATTCAGCACGTGCTCCTTTGGTCACTGTGTGTGACTCCCACTGCACATGATGCTCCCAGCATCGTCCACTTCCAGCAGCAGCCAAGACTCTGCCTGGAAGTGAACTGTGATCCATCCACACTTAGGGATCAGCACCTTTGTTAGTTGTAGCTTCTCCAGTTCCAGCATTTTTGGGTCTCCCACTGGAGCAGCTCCCAGAGAGACTGTCCTGGGAAAGAAAACCCAAAGCTCCAGCACAGGGACCTCCTTCCCCTCTTGTTTTCTCCCCTCTTTTCTTCTCTCCTTTCTCTCCCCTTGTGTTTTAGCATTCGAGGCTCCTGTATTGAGTCTGTAAATATTTTATTTCTATCCTTACACCCTGTTTGCCTTTTTCAACCACCTCAGTGTTGTGGTGGTTGAAGCTGAGCCCGACAAATGGCGAATTAACCATGTTTGTGCCAAAAGCATCTGTTTGGTCCTGATCTCTCAATGAAGATCTGACCAAGTGGAAACATTGGCTCAATCACAAGCTCTTGAGCATGGGCTGAGTCACTGGGGTTTCCATCTGCCCTTCCCCAGCTGCGTGCACAGCACAGGGACGCTCAGGAGAAGTCTTGGGTGCAGCAGAGCTTGTGAGCAGCAACTTCCAGATGTGATTCCCAGATGTCCTCAGGGTTTACTTCCCAGCAAATCCTGGATTTGCAGCTCTGCTCTGTCAGCAGCACCCCGTGCACTGGTGGCACATTGTTTCCTACACCACCACGTGCCTTTGATGCACTCAGCAAAGCACTGAAAACCACGGGATAGGCTGGAGCGTTGGGAATCCTGTGGGAGAATATGGAGGTGGCTGTGGAGCTTTGAGTGCTTTGCTGACTCGGGGTTGGCCAGGGGGTCTTTACCAGTGCCCTTTTGGGTTTTATTAACGAGACTACAACTTGTATTTGAAGGCAAGATCACACAGTCTGCAAGTTGTTGTGTTTCCACTTCTAATGATTCTCTCATTGTAAAAATATACCAAAACCAAATCAAATTTTGGTTCCTGTTTGGTAGCTGCCTCAGCTTTTCTAAACCCCAGATTCTCCACTTGCTGCTTCCACTCCCGAGTACAATCTGAACAATGGAAGAATTGCATTGATTGTGCTCTCATTGTTGAGTTGCCCGTTTATCTCGAGTGGGTGAGATTTACTGTGTTTCGTGGTCTGGGTATCGTGGCTCTCACTAACTGTAGATACCACAGAGATGGAAACTTTTCCATTTGAGCTCGATAGCTGTCCCCTGAGCACCCTCCCACATGGATGGGCTCTGCTCCTGATGCTTCAGCAGTCCTGGAGAGTGTAGTGCAGTTTAGAATCCCTGCAGGAGCTCAGAGCTGACAGCAGCGCTGCTGCCTGTGCTGAAGAGCCAGTTCCTCTTGGAGAAAAGAAACAGTTTGAAGTCACTTTTTTGTTGTTTTCTTTTTAAACCAAAACCTTTCAGCTTGTAAGGAAATTTGTAGCAATGCTCCTCACATCAGAGGAGTTACTCACTCTGTGTGTTCTGTGACCTGTCAGGAAGATCTGCTTGCACCAGTGTGAGGGTGCCTTAAGGCAGGAACTGTAGGCGGAAGTTGTATCTCTGTTACATCCACAGAAAAGATTGGGAAAACTGGACATGTGTGCACAGAAGGGTGTTGTGCCTGCTTTGGAGAATTTCTTTTTAACCCTTCTCCCGTGAAGTAATACAAATCCCATGTTATTTCTCCATGTGCAGGAAATGATGATGTCACTGAAATTAGTGAGGACCAGCTGATATTTCCAGCCTCATCCATGCTTTGCATGACAACTTGTACAATGAGCTTTGCATGCCTGTTTTGTTGCTTGTTAGTAATTTTCAAGAAGTAACAAAACTCTCAAGTTAGGTTTTGTGGAACATTGTGCAACATGTTTGTTTATCCTATATCTCCCCAGTCTGTTAACTTGATCCTTTAAATTCAAATGGATACGGTGCTATGCAGATTCTGGCATGTACTACCTAGGTAAAGTTTTTGCTTTGTTTCCACAGTTGTAACACCTGAAATGTTTATACATACATAAAGCCTTAGTCAAGTAGCAAATTGTAATTTGTTTTTTAAGAACCACTTCTTACAGTAGTTTAATACTTGAAATTAAATGAAACTACTTTAGGCCACTACAGTTATCCATTCATTAGATGACTTCTGGTTTTACTTGGTTTTCTTTTAGAGAATCAACTTTAAAAAAAGAAATTGATGAAGAGAGAGCATCTTTACAGAAATCCATCAATGTTACTAGTGCCTTGATCACACAAAAAGATGAGGAACTGGAAAAACTCAGACACGAGGTACATGAGGAATGGGACGATTCCTAATTTCGATTAAGTTGCAGCCAGAGGCTTTGTGTGCCGGCTCCTGAAGAGCTGGCTGATCATTTTTCTTTCATGTGGCATAGTTAAACCTTAGCCTCAAATCTTTAGATACCTGTGCTGAGCCAGGTGACTCCTGGCACGTGGTTTTTTGGTGGCTGTTCAGCCCTTGCTTCAAGGGCCTTGGTGCTCTGACTTGGTGCTGGAAGGTCCAAGTGTTCCCAAACAACTCTTCCAGATCACAGTGCTCCGCGGAGAAAACGCTTCTGCAAAAACCCTGCAGTCAGTGGTGAAGTCACTGGAGTCGGACAAACTGAAACTTGAGGAAAAGGTGAAGAACTTGGAGCAAAAACTCAAGGAAAACAACGAGCAGCCTTTAACTGTAATGAGCCCCTCAGGTAAAGCAGGAGCCACTCCACTGTCGGTGCCCTCAGAGACCATGACATTGTTTCTGACTGAGCCATCGCACAAGTCACATTGTACCTTGTTTGGTTTTTTTCTTTACAGGTGATGCTGCTACTCTGCTTCAGGAGGAAATTGCAAGAGAGAAGCAGGTACTGGATGTGCACGTGAGCCATGCTAAAGCAGCAGTGGGGCTGTAGGGGAGGGGAATATTCCAAAGACAGTCCTTAACGGTTTTTATCAGTCAGGATTTTAACGGGCAGATTTATCTTGTAGCTCTCAGCTTCTGAAGGGAAATGTCAGTGACAGTAAATACTAAGAATCAAGTGATGAGTGATACTGGAGAAACAGTTGAGATTATGGGAATGTGAGGAATCAAGCAGGAAATGAAGGTGGCAAGTTGTGCCCTGCAGCCTGTCAGAGGTACAGCCCAGCAGAACACTCACTGCTCCTTGGCCTTCTTTCCAAGGTTTCTTGGATGTGAATGAGGAAAAGCTGTGGCCCACCTGAAGCTGGTGCTTGCCATCTTGGAGAAATGGGCTCCCTGAGCTCCTGGGTACCTCTAAGCTTCTGCAGTTGAAGATGTTGGCCTTGGCTTCTTCCTAACTGCAGAACTGGACTCAGAATAAGGGTTGGCAGCAGTGGAGAAGGAAGATGCTCAGCTGGCACATGCTTGGGGCCAGGAAGATGTGATTCAGAGTAGGACAGTTATAGCGACCTCGTGAAGTGCTGCTTCACAGGGGCCTGTGCCAACAAACGCCTAGAAAAGATGGTTAGAATAGAATCATCTTCTGCTCACGATAAAGCCTTTGTTAGATCACAAACGTCAGTCACAGTGATTTAAAAATGTCCTTGCCAGTAGTGCAGCCATCAGAACTGTCATGAACATACTCTAACCACCCATCTTTTTCTGGTTTTCTGCCTCCCTGAATTCACCTGCTGATGGCAACCCTTCCTTCCACCAGGGCGAGGTTGGTTCCACTTCTTTGCTTCCCTGTTAATTTGCCAGGTGTTCCTTGGTTACATTCAGCAGTGCTGAACCCCGGGGCTGGGGGAGGTGCTATCCCCCTGCCTCTCTGACTGTCCTTGTTCTTGGCTCTCCTAGATCGACTTCCTGAATTCAGTGATAGTGGATCTGCAAAGGAGAAACGAAGAATTGAACTTGAAGATACAAAGAATGTGTGAAGCAGCCCTCAATGGCAACGAAGAGGAGATAAATAACTATGACAGGTACGAATCCTAAAGGAAACCTCGGCTCTGGTTTTGGGAACTGTTGGTAGAGCGGGTTGGTAGCTGCACGATGCACCAGCCTGATCTCAGCTGTCAGGAGGGACAGACGGAGCTTCCCCTGGAGAGCAGTGGTTGAATCCAGCCTTCTTTTTACACTGTGGTGTAACTGGTGGTGCAACTGATGCTCTGGAGTTACCAATCACAAACGCTGATGTATCGTGACACATCTGTTGTCAGACTTGGTGGATCCGTCCTTTTTCCAAATGCAGAAGAGTCTTTGCCCCCTAGAGGCTGTAGCTGTGTTGGGATGGGATGATACAATCCAGAGAAATAGAACTAAAACCTATTTGATATATCATGAATTCACCTCTCTTAAGGGAAAAGAGGAACTAGCTTACATGTGTTTCTTTTAAATGTCTCTCTGTGCAAATATTTGCACAAACAGCAGCTTGTTTAGTAAATATTAGAGTGTAGGGGATTGTGGGGGCACTGCAGGGTGGTGGAGGAGGGGTTTGTATACTATTTTTTGTTGGGCTCTGTGGCATTTCCTGAGTCTCAGTAACCACGAGCTCACTGTGCAGGGCCGTGGGCCTTGCTCCTGTATGACAGAGGCACTGACTTGTGCTGGTGCTGCTCTTGCAGTGAGGAGGAGAGCCTGTCCAAGAAGAAGCCCCGTCTCTTCTGCGACATCTGCGGCTGCTTCGACCTGCACGACACCGAGGACTGCCCGACGCAGGCGCAGGCGCTGGAGGAGCCGCCGCACTCGGCGCACCACGGCAGCCGGCGCGAGGAGCGGCCCTACTGCGACACCTGCGAGGTGTTCGGGCACTGGACGGCCGACTGCAACGACGACGAGACCTTCTGATGGCGGGGCCACCCTCTGCCCCCACGGACCTTTGCACCACCAGCAGCCGTGTGCTGAATGTCAGGACAAGGGACAGCGGTTCTCGACCCCTCGCTCCCGCTCCCCTGCCCGCCCACCCCCTCCAGAATCCCTACAAGCATAAATATTTTGCTCTTCCACTAATAAATACCCCCTGTCCCTTTTTAACAAACTTCAGTGAGAGATAAAATAAATGATTTAACAAGTGACTTTATGCTGTTTGTTTCCAGGTTCTGGGTTTGTCCCACCCTTAACAGGAAATGCCCCTGTGCTGTTGGATCTATTGATGGGAAAACATGTATAGGAATGAAGCACTAGAGTTATATTAAAGCTTATTTAAATACCTTAAAAATATGCTGTTAATTTTCATATTTGCACTAAACCATTTTAAGGCTGAATTTGTACATGTAGATTTTTAAGCTTTTTTTTTGACACTGGACTGAGTTGAGAAATATTTCATCTTTATTTTCATTTACTCCTTTGATTGTGATGTCGCTCGGTGCCGTGAGCTCTGGGTTTTGGTTTGGTGTGAAACGTGGAAATGACGCAGGTAAGGAGCTGCTGGGGGTTTTTGGAAACCTGTATGCTGTGCACATCTGTGCACACCTGAAACAGTTTGTGGGCCATCCCTGTTTTGCATTCTTTCAGCTTCTATATAGTGCGTGTGGTGTGTGTGTATATATGCATATATATAATAAAGTTATATTTTGGAAAAAAAAAGTGTGTTTTTTACTGTTCAATTCAGAGTGCAAGGGGTTCCACGGGGGGACAGATGTGCCCAGGGGCCGCACTGTAACTCACAGAATCCATCAGCTGGGAAGAGACCTCTGAGATCACCAAGTCCAACCAATGACAGGACACCACCTGGTCAACCTGACCAGGGTACTACTGAGTGCCACGGCCAGTCCTTACTTAAATATCTCCAGGGACAGTGAGTCCCTCACCTCCCTGGGCAGTATTTAATCACCCATTCAGTGCAGAGATTCTTCCTGATGCCCAACCTGAACCCCTCCTGGTACAGCTTTAGGCCATTTTCTGTCCCTGTTCCCTGTGAGCAGAGCCCGACCCGCCCCGGCTGCCCCCTCCTGTCAGGGAGCTGTGCAGAGCCACAAGGTCCCCCTGAGCCTCCTTTTCTCCAGGCTGAGCCCCTTTCCCAGCTCCCTCAGCCGCTCCTGGGGCTCCAGACCCTTCCCCAGCTCCGTTCTCTCCCCGGACATGCTCCAGCCCCTCAATGTCCTTCCTGAATGGAGGGCCCGGAACCGGACACAGGACTCCAGGTGTGGCCTCAGCAGTGCCCAGTGCAGGGGGAAGCAGTTCCCTGGTGGCGACAGTCACACTGTCCCTGGTGCGGCCCGGTGCCAGTGAGCACACACGAACACGAACACACATGAACAAGAACACACGTGACCCCGTATGGACACAAGCACGCACGAACGCACAGGACGGACACGCGAACAGCGAGCACACACGAACAAGAACACACGTGACCCCGTATGGACACCAGCACGCACGAACGNAGCAGTTCCCTGGTGGCGACAGTCACACTGTCCCTGGTGCGGCCCGGTGCCAGTGAGCACACACGAACACGAACACACATGAACAAGAACACACGTGACCCCGTATGGACACAAGCACGCACGAACGCACAGGACGGACACACGAACAGCGAGCACACACGAACACACATGAACAAGAACACACGTGACCCCGTATGGACACAAGCACGCACGAACGCACAGGACGGACATACAAACACCGAGCACCCACGGGCGCCGCCGCCTCCCCCCTGTGCCCCGCGGCCCCGCCCTGCGCTCCGTGCGGCTGCGCGGCCCCGCCCCGCGGTCACGCGCGCTGAGCGGGCGGGGGCCATGGCGGCGCACCTGAGCTCGGGCCGGGTGAACCTGACGGCGCTGCGCGAGGCGGGGCGGCGCGAGCTGCGCGAGTTCCTCGACAAGTGCGCGGGCTCCAAGGTGGGCACGGCGGGGGCCGAGGGCGCGGCGCGGGGTCCAGCGTGTGGCCGGGCTGATCTCGCTGTCCCTTCCCGCAGGCCATCGTGTGGGACGAGTACCTGACCGGCCCCTTCGGGCTCATCGCGCAGTACTCGCTGCTCAAGGTAAGCGCCGCGGGGTTCGGGGGCAGGCGGCCGGGCCCCTCCGGTTCCGCACTCGGCTGACGGCCGGGCCTCCACGCAGGAGCATGAGGTGGAGAAGATGTTCACGCTCAAGCCGGGCCGGCTGCCCCCGGCCGACGTCAAGAACATCATCTTCTTCGTCAGGCCCAAGCTGGAGCTGATGGACATCATCACGGACAACGTGCTCAGGTACCGCGGGCAGCGCAGCGCAGCGCAGGGCGGCCGCGAGGAGGGGACCTGTGCAGGGAACGAGGAACGATGTGCAGACCCCAGACTGCAGCACAGCCGCTCTGGGGCTTGAGTGGGGGTGCGAGACACCCTGGGCAGGGGGGTTTTACCTTGGCTGCGATGCAGAGGGTGCGTGCCTCCCTATGACGATGTACATTCCATCTAATTAATTGGAATGAGTCGTGCTTGGATTGCTGTGCCTTTTGGAAACTGCAGGACAACCATGTCCCCTTGCCCTGGTGTCAGAGCTGTGGCTGCACAAGGCTGGACACTGACACACAAAAGCTGGAAGTCGGCAATAACTGAGTGCAGCGTTCCTGTTTCATGTGAATCCAGTGCACTCTGCCCGTGGTTTGTGCTGCTCCCGTGTGCAGTGAGTGCAGTGAGTGACCGTGTGCTGCTCTCCTGCTATGACTTTTCCAGGGAAGACAGAGGCCGCTCTCCACAGAGGGATTTCCACATCCTGTTCGTGCCGCGCCGCAGCCTCCTCTGCGAGCAGTGGCTGAAGGAGCAGGGCGTGCTGGGCTCCTTCATCCACCGCGAGCAGTACAGCCTGGACCTGATCCCCTTCGACGGAGACCTGCTCTCCATGGAATCTGAGAGCGCCTTCAAGGTGAGCACTTGTTTGTCTCATCCTCGAGGAAAAACGCAGTGTGGTTTTGTGCTGGATGCTGCTGTTGGTGCAGCAGCTCTCAGAGGGTTTGCGGGTGACCTGCACAGCACGGAAGGGCCTTGCACAGCAAACAGGGCTTGACCCTGAGGCCTGAACTTCCATGTGTGTTTTCACACTAAATGCTGAAGGAACAGTCACTACACCAAGCTGCAGTCCAGTTTCCTCCAGCTTCAGCTGCTGGTGTTATTGTCACAAATGGAGCATTCCCGAAGCTCAAAGCACTCAGGTGTCACAAGGAGGCAGCGTGGTTTGTGTTGCTGCTCAGCCAGGGAGCCATGTACGATGATTCTCACTGCACTGAGCATTAACAGCTGTCACATCCCTGCTGCGTTCCCAGACTGCTGCGTCCAGGGACAGGAGGGTTTGGGAGTTTCTTGGCCCTCTCTGCCCTATGATGTGTAGCCCAGAGGACGTGTCAGGGCTTGCAGCTCTAATGAGGTGTTGGGTGCTCAGATTGGCCTAATTAACAGGAGAGGGTCCTTGCAGTCACTTCCTTTTACTCCATCAAACTGAGTTTGTGTCCAGAGTTCAAAAATATTACATTGTCTGGTCATCAAAAAAATGATTTGATGTAGTGACAGCACAGATAATAAGGTCCATATTTGCCAACAGCTACAGTTTGTCCCCACCCTGTGTCTCCTCTGAACTGTTCGCATGGACCTCGCTCTGCTGTGGAAGCAGCTGTGTTGGATTGACACCTTCCATCAGAATCCCTCTTGTTCTTTAGGAATGTTACCTGGAGAGCGACCAGACCAGTCTGTACCATGCAGCAAAGGGGCTGATGACGCTGCAGGCTCTCTATGGAACCATCCCGCAGATTTTTGGGAAGGGCGACTGTGCTCGGGTGAGGCTGAACACAAATGCATCTTGTTCTTTGGAACTGCCTTAAGGAGTGTTTGGTTAAATGTACCGCTGGGTTTTTTTAATGCAGCCATGACACACACTCATCCTTTTTGCTTCTCTTTGATCAACCTGTGGTTTAATTGGTATCTTTTGCGGTGAGGGAGCAGCTTGAGGTGATTGCAGTGCTTTGGCCATCACTGTCTTGCCGAACTGCAGAGAGCAGCAGGAAAAGACTTCTGTTTTCTCAGTCTCGTCCTGCCCCATCCATCAGCCAGTCTGTACCTCCTGCCATCCCCTTCCTTTACGAGCATGTGCCTGTAGGGCCCAGAGGTCACATCCATCTGCTGTGGCCTGCACCATAACCAGAGTGATGTGATTTCCTTCCAGCACGTGGCCAACATGATGATCAGGATGAAGCGCGAGTTCCCTGGGAGCCAGAATTCCATATTTCCTGTCTTTGATACCCTCCTGTTGCTGGACCGCAACGTGGACCTGCTGACCCCGCTGGCCACGCAGCTGACGTATGAAGGGCTGATAGATGAGATCTATGGGATTCAGAACAGTGAGTCCTGTGTCCTGGGGCAGGTTTCCCATGTCCTAGGAGAGGTTTCCCCTGTTCTGGGCCAGGTTGCAAAGTGTCGAGTGGGTTTTTGCTTTACTAAATGGGTGTGATGCAGGAGCAGCTCAAATGAAACCAGTGTGGGGTTGGTTCAGTCCCAAGCTGGAGCCCATCAAGATCCACTCTGGCTCTTTTTGCCTGGGAGGAGGAGCCAAGTACAGTCTGTGGTTACTGAAAGGGTGTATTTTGGCTGTTGGTTGGGTGCAGGCACAGTGACACAGCATGGAGTGTGTGAGTGGAAATGTTAGTGTGTGCCTTCAGCCTCCATCCTGGCTGGATCACGTGCCACACTGAGGAGACAGGGACAGTTTGTGAAATGCCATTTTCAGAATGCTCTCCTGCTCTTCAGGGGGTAAGAAGACTCCAGAGGGGCATTTATGGGCTGTAATCCCTCCTGCTGGACTGGACTGGCTGCTGGGCTGCCTCCAAGCCTCTCTGAAAGCAGGGCAGCTGGCACTTGGGTTCTGATGTTTGTGTAGGTCCCTGGCTGAGTACAGTGAGACACTCCTTAATTAACACACAGGCACTGAGTGGTTTGAGTGTTTATATTTGCTTTGCTGCTCAGAGCTGTGTCCAGCTCAAGGGACACATTTCCACAGCCTGCTGATCTTAACTTCTGGTGATGAAGTTCCAGTCCTTATAAGGGTCATTTCTCTGCATTTGGTAGCTTATGTGAAACTCCCTCCTGAGAAGTTTGCCCCGAAGAAGCAGGGTGAGGGTGGGAAAGATCTCCCCACCGAACCCAAGAAGCTCCAACTGAACTCTGCAGAAGAGCTTTATGCTGAAATCCGAGACAAGAACTTCAATGCCGTGGGGTCAGTGCTGAGCAAGAAAGCCAAGATCATCTCAGCAGCCTTTGAGGTGAGACCTGTGTCCAACAGTGCATCAGATAATCCAGTCTGTGTTCAGCAGGGCTGGGACTGGCAGCTCAAGCTGCTTCCACACAGTAATTCCCCCATCCAGAGAAAAACCAGGTAGTCTTCAGAAGCCCTTCCAGTCTGTTCCCCTGCCCTGGGATGAGGTCAGCTCCACTTGGACTGTTCTGAGTAGGTGTTGGTCAAATCTCCTTTTAAGAAGCCTGTAGTAATGTGGATCCTCATTCCTCCCCACACCTCTGTTCTGGGGCTTTCCCTCTGCTCAGAGCTTTCCTAACCCACCCTTGTGCTGTGTGAGCCCATAGTTCCTGTAACAGGAATAGCCCTCTGCAGTCTGCAGGAGTCAGGTGCTGCTTCCCTCTGCAAGAAGCCAAAGGTGATATTTAGTGTGCTGATCAGTTCCACTTTGTTGCTCGTTTCTTGTTCACGGAAAGGTCCTTTCCCCTTCAGGATGCTGAGAAAAGGCTTTAAGCAATAAAACACCAGAATGTACTTTCACAGACGATTATAGTTGGCATAAAAAACAGTAGAAATGTGCAAAAGACAGTTGTCTTGCAGGAGGTTTGAACTGTAAATTTGTGCTCACGTGCCACCTCAGACAAATCTGGAGAGCTGTGTGGGGCACATTTGTGGTTTTGTTGAAAACATCCTGTTGATGATTCATAAACTGAGATCCCGTATCTCATCTTCCTGGCTTCATGGGTACTCTCATAAGAACTTGTTTTATTCTTTGATTGAATTTCCTTGGGGGGGCTTTTTTAGCCTCTATCACCTCTGCCCCATCTAAGACGAGGTAGTGGTAGCTTAACTGAAACACTGAGTGCTCAGCCTCATCCCTCAGAGCAGGTCTGCTGCTGCACTATTAGTGCTGGAAGTGCTAAAGATGGATTGTTCATACTGGTTGTTAAGAAAAGAGAATTTTAAGAAATTGTCAGCAGTAATAGGTGATAATGAAACAGCAGGATACTAGCAGCAGAGGACTAGTTAAATTGCAGGCTCCATCATGATTCTCCTGCCTGCACTTGCCCATTTAAATCCTTCACATATGAGTAAAATTATTACTATTTTTATTCCAAGTTGCAGCAAGAGGCAAGTAGCCCAAATGCAGTGCAGACCTCTGGAGCTGAACTCTGCATGGTGCTTCAGCGCAACCTGTCTCAAAACCTGGCACGTTCTTGCCACCAAGTAGAGTGAGTGGCAGACCCTGCCAGCCCAGTTCCTCAGCACCTTTCACTCCTGCTCCAAGGGGAGACGTTCCCCAGCTCTGACAGCATTGGCCTAGAGCTCCATATCAGCCAGCAAAGTAATTCCTCTTTGTGTGAAAAAGGGAACTTTACCTGGTAGGGAAACTGAGGAGCAGATAGTGATGGCTGGAGTCAGACAAATGTGGATAAAATTATTTACAACACTGGGATAATGGAAAATAACAGTCTGATGATCCTGCTGTATTACGTGCTGCCTCTCCCCATGATCCCAGTGCTGTTACAGGTAATGCTGTGACTTCAGCATAAGCATCCTAAGTCCTTTGTCTAAAAGGCTGCGTGGCTCTTAACTCCCTACAGTGAGTGCAGTAAAAGAGTTCTTCATGATAAAATTATCTGGTTGGTGTTACTGTGAACAAGGCCTAACCCAAGTGATGGATTTCTTCAGGAAAGGCACCACGCCAAGACTGTTGGAGAGATTAAGCAGTTTGTGTCCCAGCTGCCTCACATGCAGGCGGCGAGGAGCTCGCTGGCGAACCACACCTCCATCGCAGAGCTCATCAAAGACATCACCAGTGAGTAGGAATAATGTAAATCCAGCAGGATGCCAGATAACTTGATGGACATCACTCAGCCTGGCAAAAACTGGCTTTGCTCCATCCAGTGCATCTCTGCTGAAATGTTAAATGTAAAACATGAGCTGTCAGTTGCTGTTGTATTGATTTTCATTCTTTTCCCAAAGCATCTGAAGATTTCTTTGATAATTTAACAGTGGAGCAAGAGTTCATGTCTGGAATAGATACAGACAAGGTAAGTAGATAATGGCAATTAGTGACTCTTAAATCTTCAAAAAACATTTTTTTTTTCCATTTGCGTTTTTTTTGAGAGGAAGCATCTGATCTAGATGATGTCCAGTGAAATGGATCTCTGAATTACCTGTCACTGCCTGTGCACAGCTGGGGTGCTTGACCTGTCCTGGGGCATCCTGTGCTCTGAGGGATGAGTGGAACATAGAAGATGGTTAATAAGAATTTTTCAGTACATCAGGCAAAGTCTGGCTACTGAGTGTGGAGCTGACATGCTCTAGGAGAGCCCAGGTAGAACCAGTGCTGGGTCACTGTTTTACAGATGGTCCTGAGCCGCCTGGAGAGCAGCTGCTCCTCTTTCGTGTTGTTTTGGAGATACAGGCAAACTAGATCTTTCTTTCCAGGTCTGATGGGCACTTTAACAATTCTTTAAATAACCACTTATGTATTTTATTTAATAGGTTAACAATTATATTGAAGACTGCATAGCTCAAAAACATCCATTAATCAAGATCTTGCGTCTCGTTTGCTTGCAATCCGTGTGCAATAGTGGGCTGAAGCAGAAGGTTCTGGACCATTACAAAAGAGAGATTCTCCAGGTTAGGCTCTAACATTTGGAGGAGTAAATTCCTGAGAAAATACACATCAAATCTTCAGCTCTAGACTTCAGTTCTAGACACATCTTACACCTGAATAATGTGCACAGAGGAAGCACTGGGTTTCTGTCTGGGCTGATACTTAGGAGGTGCTTGTGTGTGTTACAACATGTAGATACAGAAGTTTATATCACTTTTTACTATTATGATTTAAACACTCTAAACTGGATATACTCTACTGCAATCTTATCCATAAAGCTTTTTTTAAACAAACATATTTTTTAAACAAACGTCTTTGCTTTTTTTTTCTGTTTTAAACACTAGTCATGGGTTATTGCCATGGTATTAAAGGTGATTTCTTCATATTGCAGACTTATGGCTATGAACATATATTGACCTTAAACAATTTGGAAAAGGCTGGACTCCTGAAACCCCAGACGGGTGGCAGGAATAACTACCCCACGATCAGGAAAACGCTGCGCTTATGGATGGATGATGTTAACGAGCAGGTAAACTGGCGCCTCAGCAGCAAACGTTACCTTGAACTACAGAGTTATGTGCAGCAGGAAAACCTCCTTTTTTATTTAATGTTATTGATTTCTTTGATGCTGTTCTGCAGCACTGACCTACTGCTCCCTCTCTCTCTGTCTCCCCCAGAACCCCAATGACATCTCGTACGTGTACAGCGGCTACGCCCCGCTGAGCGTGCGCCTGGCCCAGCTGCTGGCCCGGCCAGGCTGGCGCAGCATTGAGGAGGTTTTAAAGATGCTGCCAGGGCCCCATTTTGAGGAGAGGCAGCAGCTCCCTACAGGCCTTCAGAAAAAGCGTAAGTTTGGCTTTGTTTTCCTGTGGTGTACAGGGAAATGTGTGTCTCTGAGGGGGGAGTGAGGCAAACTGAAATCGGGGTGGGCAGAGCCCAGGTCTCCGTTTCATGTGCTTGTTCCCACAGCAGGGTTAGATTGACCAAACCCTCCTTTGACAAATGGTTTAACTTCTCATCAGAGTACTAAAATAAACCCTAAACTTACACTGTGATTTTAATAAGTACTGTCATGTGAAAGAGGGTCAGCATCACTGTCAAACAGAAGCACATCCTGTAGCAACTCCAGAGGTGGGAGCAGACTGTGGATTGCAGTGTCCCAGGTTGCTATTCTCCTCTAATTCAGGTCATTTGAATTTGACTGACAGTTGATGCAAGGGAGCTGTAAAAAGCAAACCAAGCCAACCTGGAACTCTGTGTGAACCCACAGGTCAGCATGGTGAGAACAGAGTCACCCTGGTGTTCTTCCTGGGGGGGGTCACATATGCGGAGATTGCTGCGCTGAGATTTCTGTCCCAGATGGAGGATGGAGGCACAGAGTACGTCATTGCCACTACAAAACTGATCAACGGAACAACTTGGATCAAATCCTTGATGGAAAAACTGGAGCCTGCCCCGTTCTAGGGTGTGTGGTGAGAGACAGTAAATCTTAGAGGCCCTGTGCGACACAGGCACATCAGCTGCTGGTCCTGGCACGGCTGCTCTGTCAGAGAAACACGGCAGTGAAGGAAGCTCTCCTGGGAGCAGCTCGTGAGCCAGTTACCCTCATCCCTTCTGCACTTGTGTTCCAGCTGTGTGTGGAACTTCCAAGTAGACAAGCGGGGTTAGAAGGCACTAAGGATAAACAGTGGGAAAGAGAGAGAGATCTGTGCTCATGGTCTGACCTGGCAGCCAAGCGCTGGGGGAGCGGGAATGTGCCCTGGTCCTTCTCTGTGGCAAATTGCTGCTTTTTTTCTTTCAGTTTAGCTTTGGTGGGAGATGTGATTATTGCTTTTTACCCTCCTAAGGTACTGAGGAGGCAGGATGTTCTCTATTCCTGACTTCTTACCACTTTCCCAGACTGTTTGTCTCTCTCTGGTGCCTGATACATTCCATGGATGCATTGGATGTGTTAGTCAGGGATCTGTACACAGCTGTAACTGTGATCCTTGAGCATTTTACTTCACTTGTCCCCTGAAGGGAACACTGTGAGGGGACTTGTTTGTCCTAGGTACACCCACCTGACTCTGAAAAGCTCCTCCAGAATATGAATGACATCAGTGTGTCCTGAGTTTATGGTTGAAGACACAAACACTCCCTGTGTGGGCCTTGGGCCAAAAATACCAAGAGCAGGGACCCAGTAAACAGTGGGTTTAAAACAGACACTTTTTTCATCTCCCTGTTCAGGTTATAAACTGTGGTATTTGTTGTCATTTGTTGAGCTGTTGTCAGCTCAAACTTATAAAATGGAATTTTCCATGGGCTTGGTGGCTGGGCCCTTGGTGTGCAAGAGGCAGCTTCTGGCTCCAGAGGCTGGGAAGGCAGAGCAGGGTCCATGGTGATGCCTGTGCTGCTCCTGGGCACTGTTGGTGTCCTTACAGGCTTTAACAGCCGCCACTGGGGACTCTTCCAAACTGCAGTTCACTCTTAAATAGTTAAAGACAACTAAAAAAAAAGCCCACTCCTCAAATCACTCTCTTAGCAAACATTTCTGCCTTAGTTATCACGTATAATATGTCCCAGTAAATCCCTTCATTTTTCCAAGTTGTCACAGTTGTGACTGTGGGTTTTGGTCTGTTACATTTTCTGAGTTCTGCCAAGTCAGACCCTCCACAGAACCCCTCTCTCTGTTTAACTCCAGTTGGCTTATTAGAATAAAATAAAGATGTATTTAATCTTTTTTTGGAAGTGTTTGCACTTTCTCTCTCTCTAGAATACAAAAATAAAATAAAACAAAACCCTCCACTGTGGTAGCTGTATCCTTGTCTCCCCAGCCCAGGATAACTGAATAACTGAATTACTTCAGTTGAAACTATTTTTCTAACATCCAGGTGTTTTTGAATTAAGGCTCATGCAAAATTTCATAACATACTACATTAAAAGTATTTGTGGGATTTCTTAACTTTTGAAACAAAATACAGTTTCAGTCACTGGAGACTTTCTACTTCAGGTGGGGAGGCAACTTGTAGACGGACAACAAAAAACATGCTGCAACTTCAATGATGCATGAAGAGCAAACATGGTTTGTTTGCTCTGCAAGTTCCACTTAAAGTAGCTAATTTCAGAGTATTTAAAAGGAAAACTGAATTAGGTTTGGATCAAAAATTACATGTTACTGTGCAGAGAAAAACAAGAAATTGACTCAGAGCAAGAGAGTGTCCTTGGGTTGGCCTTGAGGGTCCAGAGACCCTCAGAGACCTACAGGTAGTATCACAGTTTCCAGATTTTTTTTTTTTTTAATCTTAACAGTTGAACTAATCCCAAGGAAATACTGACCAGGCTGGTTTCTGAACTAAGGTCCTGCTGTGTAAAAGCTACACCAGAGGTGAATAAAGGAAAGCACACAAAGGCTGGCTCACCTTTCCCTGACCAGTGAGTCAGTAACACTACAGGCAAAACTTTTTTTGATAAGAGTTTACACCAGGCACTTGGTAAACTCTTAATTCATCACCAAGACTGCTGCCTGTATTTTGCAGCCTGCACCAGCACTGAACTAGAACCGTGTAACCACTCCACCTAGACAAAGCCTCTTCCTGGAACTATTCAACAACAAAATAAAAGCCATCCTGACGTTGATCAATTCCCTGGAGGAGCAATTACTATTTAACAGGCTTCCTGAGCAGCTGATGATGTTCTGCTTCTGTCCAAGGCCCTGCTGACCATGCGGGTAATAATTTGATAACAAGAGAACCTAATTAAATTAAGGGACCATTTTCTACATCATAATATCTTTGTAGGTAAAAGATTTGATTTGCAGTACATAATCTTCCTTCTCTCTGCTGTCTGCATTACTACAAAAAAAGAAAGAAAACATTACCCAACCTCTGCCCCAAAAGACTTTCACTTTTCATACAACATTATCAGAAGCAGTTCTGCTAAAAAATAAACATGCAGCCTGGCTCCCTCCTCTCCTCGCTGCAAAGGAGCTGCAGCACTCGTGCTCTAAAAGGTCAGGATGACTCCTTGGGAGGGAGGGTAAGGGTGACACTACAGCAGTGACCTGGGGACAGTGCAGGGATTAGGCTGCCTTCAGCCCTCACTGACTTTTGGTAAAAGATCCTGGCTCAGCCTGCACAGTCCCACCTGGGGGATGAGCCCAAGCTCCGTGTGAGCATCCTCCTCCTCGAGTGGCTCACGGAGCACAGGGCGCTCAGGGAACTGAGTAAGAGGCACTGTAGCCTTCAAGATAACCGAATAAAACGTGTAAGATGACACAACGTTTTGTTAGAGGCAAACCCCCACATCTCAACAAATGCAGGTTTTGATCTGGTGACTCTAAGCCCTGGCACTGGAACTCTGGAAATACTGTTGCCAAAAGCCCCCAGGGGAAGGAGAGTGTTTGGCTGCTCCGAGCACCACGGCGCTGTCGGATCATAACCGGTGCTGACCACACCTAGAGCTCAGTCCTCGTGTGGGCTGCACACGCACACTCTGCTCCTGCTCCCAGATCACAGCGGGATCAGCCTACGGCACAAACCCCCTGCAAGACAGAAATTCAAGGGACAGCTGCAGACCAAAACTAGAGAGAAACACAAACTTGCCGAAGTTGAGCCCGTCATCTGCCTGGGTAAGCAGTTTATTTCTTTATCAGCATCCTTTTAGATAACCAGAAATCTCGCACAGCCTATGGACAGAAAACTGTAACGCTCTGAACAACAGGGAAACCACGGCTGGTTCAAAAATGCTGTAACTCCTGTACTGTATACCTGTGCCTGAGCTTGGAATGGAATGGCTGAACTCTTTTAACAACACCAAAAAGCAAATTATCACAAGAGCTCTTTAAAAAAACAATCTAAGCGGCAGGACGGGAATTCAGTTTATTATAGCTGGCTTTAGGCTGTTCAGAAGAGAAATAATCCTTTGGGGCTAGTTTTTATCCTAAGTCTGATTTTTAAACTCCCTTTATGTGTTTGACCAAGAGTGTCGATATTGTTGATCAGGCACAGTTGCAATCAAAATTTAAAAGAACATGTAAATTGAAGAGATAGAATTTTTTAGGTGGGTTTTCACAGCTTCAAATCTAAGAAGCCAGTGACTTTGGGGAAAAAGTTCAGATTTAATTTAAACTAACAAATGAGCAATCACTTCCAAAGCAATGTGTACATATGACTATATAATACAGCTACAAGATGAATTCTAAGGCATCTTATCCCGTGTCTCCCATTTAACGGTTATTTTTAACAAGAGATATAAATATTTGCCTGTGCAAACTTGTATTTAAGCCTCAGTTTTCGTCATTCTTAAACAAAAGGCTCTGTTTGTGCCAGTACCTCCATTAGATGCAATTATAGAATTAAATATTAATGGTTGCTTCCTTGGAGGAATTGACCACTTTGATCAGAACACGCTGTTGGTAATGCACCATCAGCGGCCACTCTGATCCTGACGCTTCCTGGACGCACAGCCACTGCCCCAGGGGAGAGATCCCAGGAGCCCACTGGACTCTGCAGGGCCCCCAGCCTCACCCACACAGCCATGCCCACTGCCTGTGTCTGTATTTCCATCTGCTTCCTTACCAGTCCTGATCTGGAGACTCTGATCAGATCCCAAACTCTCTTTCAGCACCTTGGCAGGACCCTGAACAGGCCCACACCAGTCACTAACAATCCTCCAGGTGCTCATCAACCCTCTTGATTACACGATTTCACCCCAGGGCAGGGTGGTTTCTCTGCTGTGAAGACTCACCTTGTTCCTCTGCTTCCAGGCCGGGAAGGAGCAGGGAGCAGCCAGCCCCAGGGAGCCGGGAGAGCCATGCCAGACTCCTTCACCATCCACTTCCTCAAGGTGCTGAGGGAGCTGCTGGCCTTCGTGCTGTTCAGCTACACGGTGCTGCTCGGGGCGCTGCTGCTCGCCGGCTGGACCACCTACTTCCTGGTGCTTAAATGAGAGCTCTGCTCCTGCTCCTGCCCCAACTCCTGCTCCCACGGGCTTTCCAGAGGCACCCGGCTCCACGGCGCAGCTCCGCACACGGGATGGAGGCCCCTTCCCCCTGCGCCAAACCTGCAAGAGTTTTGTGCTGTTACTGCCTCATCGCAGTCTTATTTTCCTATGTAAAAAAAATAAAGTCTAAAGGAAAAGGTATCCCCGTGCATGCACTTTACAGATCCTTGTGGCTCTCGCAGATTCTTTGTGCCTCCTGGACGTCTGTTTCTGTTCCCTGAACTATTTAAAAGCCTCCCAGCAGTTTTCTCCTGAGATTCCCACCCTGCCGAGTGCAGCACAGGGGACGGGCAGGGATGCAACGCCATTCCAGCATCTCAACAAACAAGTCCTGCCTTGTCCTACTCTGCCTCATTAAGGGTGTGAAGGCAGACACACAAAAATTACTTGTAATTTGTTTTAGAAGTCCTGGAAAAAGACATTTCAAATCAGCACAAGGTTCCCCTCTCCCTACAGTCTTACGAGGTGCAGGGTTGTTACCTGCCGCTCTCAGGTGTGCCAGGCTTTTCTACAAGTGTTTAAATCATGGAATTGGATGAAGGATGTGTGATACACCACTTCCTCAGTAAAGTAACCTGCTCTGAGTAACTGAGTCTCTGAGAACAGGAGAGAGAATAGGAATTTCTGCTATAAATAAAAAGAATTGATTTAATTGATCAAGGCCTTTTTGTGTGGTATTACACAGGAAGCCTTTGCTGGAAAAGGTAGAGATTATCACTAGCATGGAACTACCCAAAATCAAAGCAGTATCGTGTACTTTAGAACAACAAAGATGAATTAAACCAGTGAAGTGAGGAGCAACATTTGGTGCCTCTGAGTTGGTGATCACGCTCTGTCCCTGCTAGAATTACCTTTTACCCAATGGGAGCTGATTTCAACACAGATGCAGAGTTGGGTTTTTTCGTTTCTTCCTTATCTTGGGGGTTCTGCCCAATGTTCTTGTGGCCCATAAACTCCACGTTCCTTGTGTCCAAAGCCTTCTTCCCGAGCTTTGTTAACCATCTCCAGATCTAAGATCACTGAAACACATCAAGCCCTAAACCTTAACGAGGCAATTCCACCAAGTAATTTGGTTTTCTAACACCTGGACATCACTCAAAGCTCGTTGGCTGCTCTGTTTCACGGATTAAATCTTGTTGATTAGGCTTGAAAGCCACAAAGATCAAACACCAAAGAACAGCCTTTCTTAAAGAGCATTTTTACACATTCCACATTTTGCAACAATTAGGCAGGACCCTGTTTCAATAATCCCCTTCCTCATTCCCAGCAACTGGGCAAATTGTTGCCTATTTCTGACCCTTAGGATGTTGGGCATCTCAGCAAAACACAGAGGACGTGTCTCCCAACACCATTTGTGCTGCACAGGGCGGAGGGGACGCGAGGACATCGCTGGGGACATCTCTCGGGACATCTCTCGGTGCCTCCCTCAGCCCCTCCCGCCTCAGGTTCCCGCCACAGCCCTCACGGCCCCGCGCGCCCCCTCACGCGCCCGCGCTCTGCGCACGCGCCGAGCTCGACCCCGCCCGCACCACCACCCCCCCCGCAGGCGCGCGCGGTGACGTCACTTCCCCGCGCCGGGCGGGCCAAGATGGCGGCGGGCGGGCGGTGGCTGCGGAGCTGCTGCTCCGTGCTCAGGTACCGCGGCGGGCCGGGGGGAGAGGCTGAGGGGGAGACGCGCTGCCCACACCGCGCTCCCCACCCGCGGGCTGTAGGTTAAAGAGTACACGGCATAAAAGAAGGAAAACCGACCAGTTGTTTTCATTAAATTGCTGTAGAACAACAACAACAACAACAAAAATTCTCATCGCTCTGTGCTTCTGTTTTTCCGCTCGAGTATTTCCGTGATAGACCCTGACCCCAGGGCATTTGCACAGCTTGGGTTGTAAATAAAATTGGCCACAGAGACCCAAATGTCTCTGGATTGTAACAAACCTGTCACATTTCCCATCTGCATGTACCACACGTGACTTCTAAGCATGTTTTTTAACCTATTTTCCAGTATTATTGACTGTCAGCAGTGTGCTGGTACCAGATAACGTACGTTTTCTCCCCGAAAGTATTAATAATGTACCTGTTACTATGCTTGTCTTTTCTTGCACTTATAATTAAACAGTAATACAAAATTTAAAACAAACTTACTCAGTACTGTTACGTAGCTGCATCATAGAAGCCTGGCATAGACAAGTTCCCCTTGAACAGCTTCGTGGTGTTCTCCTCTTTGATCCCTATTTCCCACCGCACACAGGGGATGTTTCTGGTGCTAAACTTTGCCCTTTGCCTTTCCAGACGCAGCTTCCCAGTTCTGGCCAGTGTCCGGCAGAGAGGCCTCGCAAGTGGACGGTGGCACCAGGCTGTGGGGCTGGGGGTGGCCCTGTGCGCTGTCCCCGTCGTGGAGGTACCCCCAGCACCCCTTCCTTGCAACAGTTTAACACCCAAACCCACCCGTTTGGCCTGATTTTCCCCCCTGGGATTGCATCATCTGGGAGAGCTCGGCCTCGCAGCGAGGCTTTTCCTCGCCTTTGTGTTTGACTGGCATCCGTAGGGAGGGCGATGGAAAGGTCACACAGGTGTCTTGTGTTGCAGCAGCAGAGCTCGGGGTCCCTCAGCAACGATGCCCTGATCAGAAGAGCCATGTCCCTGGTGACAGACAGCACGGCCACGCTGCTCTCCCAGACCACCTACGCGTTGATCGAGGCGCTCACTGAGTACACCAAGGTGAGCTCAGGGGTCACACGCCTGGCACAAGCCACTGCTGGGAGTGCCAGCTGGTCTGGCACTAACTGCACCTCTTAAACCACGCTCAGAATGAGTTTTTGCAAAAGTAATTTAACCAGAGAGGTGTGGAGGGGTTGAAGATGTCAGGTCCCTCGGGAGCTGTGGGGTCACTTCTCTACGCCAAATGTGGAAGTTAGTTTTTGCTTTGTTAAACTGTTGCTTTTGGGTTAAAATTAGACAATCCCAGAATGGTTTGGGTTGGAAGGACCTTAAAGCTCATCCATTCCCATGAGCAGGGACACCTTTCACTATGCCAGAGTGCTCCAAGCCCCATCCAACCTGGCCTTGGACAATTTCAGGGATGGGGCAGCCACAGCTTCTCTGGGCAACCTGTGCCAGAGCCTCACCACCCTCACAGCCAAGAATTTTTCCCTAATTAACCTCATCTAACCCTGCCCTCTGTCAGTGTGAATCCATTCCCCTTTCCTGTCATTCCATGCCCTTGTAAGAAGTCCTTCTTTTTACTTAAGGCAGAACAACCCTGGAACTCAGAACTGGGGCTGAAGAAGCTCACAACAGTTATTTATATTACCTGTGTACTGAGTTCTCTGTTCTTGGGCATTTTATTGCCCTTCTCTGCCTTTTCTATGGCCACGAACTGAGTTCCATCAGAAGAATGGCGTGAGCCATACATAAGTCTGAAACAACAAGACACAGTTTTAATTTTGCAAATAAAGTGCCAATTTGAGTAAAGCATTTGCATTCCAGTTTACATCCTTGTCAGTACATCAAGTATATGAAGAGTAATTTTGCTAATTAACACCAGGTAACACTGAGACAATGCCAGAGCTGTGCGGGTTGTCATGGTAACTGTGCAAAATAATTCCTTCACAGGCAGTTTATACCCTGGTGTCTCTCTACAAGCAATACTCAAATCTCCTTGGGAAAATGAACTCGGAGGAGGTGGATGCAGTCTGGCAGGTGGTCATAGGAGCCAGAGTGGATGTAAGCAAACAAACCTCCCTTCCCTCACCATCTGCCTCTCCAACCCTGCTCACGCCGTTCTCCACAGCTCAGGAGAGCTCTCAGGTCTGTTACACCTTGTTAATTCTTGATCCTGCTCCTAGATGACCACCAAGCAGCAGGAATACCTCAGGCTGGAATCCAGCTGGATGACGGCGCTGCGGCTGTCAGAGATGGCAGCAGAGGCCGCGTATCAGTCGGGTGAGCACAAGCAGCAACACTGAGCCTCTGCCCCTTTTCCCTTTCTCAGCACAGTTCAGACACACAATGTACATTCAATTAACATCACAATTGACAGCTGGTGCCTGGTTTTTAGAGGTGCTGAGCACATGCATTCTTTTTTTGGCTACGAGTCTGCAGATGCGTTGAGAAGTAGGCCTGGAAACTTCACATGTGGTTTAGGTCAAGACCAACCATGGCCAAAAATGTTTGAGGGAAGAGTTCAGTTATTTTTAAATGCAAGGCTCAGACACGCTCCTGGTAGCCACAGAACTAAGGCTGCCTGTGAGTCCAGTAGGGCTTTCCAGCTGGATTCAGTTATATTAAAAAAGGAAAGATACTAATTTTGGTCTTTCGTCCGTGGAGAATTTGAGAGCTCCAAGGTTGAGTTATGGGCTTGTTTATGGTAAATGGGCAAAGTTACTGGAACAGAGAAGGGAGGGAAAGCAGTGAATATACAGAGACAGCCTAACTCTGTAAGTGCCTGGAAAAGACACAAGAGTCTGTAGGAGCATGGGAGGAGAATGGTGGGAGTTCAGCAGTGCCACAGGTATTCCCACTGCTGTAGGTGCCAGGATGGAACAGGACTGAAAGGTTTTGCCTCACAAGGACTGGGCTGGGCTTAGCTCTCAAACCCACTGGCACAAGGTGATCACTCCTATCCAACTCTAGCTGTATCCCACTGGGATGGAAAAATTCAAGGGAGCAGTGAGATCTCAAAGCAGACAAATGGTTTGAGATAAATTAACAGTAAATGCATTGAGCATTAATACAGCCCAAGAGCCACCACAACACAGCAAAGCAGAAGATAATCCCAGCCATTTCCTTAGCTTCCAGTGCTCCTGTAACCCTGTATGTGTCAATCCTTTCCCCAGGTGCAGACCAGGCCTCAGTGACAGCCCGCAGCCACATCCAGCTGGTGAAGTCCCAAGTGCAGGAGGTGCGGCTGCTGTCCCAGAAAGCAGAGACCAAATTAGCTGAAGCCCAGACAGAGGAGCTCATAAAAGCCCAAGGAGAGGACTCCTCATTGCCACAGGGTGTTTTAGGAAACACAGATGCAGGTGATGACCCTTACCTTCGGGAGGACTGAACAGAACTGAAGTCTGAGGGTCAATCACAAATTGAACAGTCCCAAGCTCTTAAGTGTGGGATAGTGTAAAACTGCTGAAATAAGTCTGTGATTCCATTTTTTCCCCCCAAAAAGGATTGCTTTACAAATCAAGTATTTGGAAGGCCTCAATTTTGTTTGTAACTTACCTTGTTTGTAATACTTTTGGATTCATTTATTTAAATGTTTATCTATGCAAATGTGAAGACTGTTATCAGGCATGGCCTGGTGTTAATTGTGTCTCTGCTTGGAGGGTTTTGCTGCTCCCTTGGTGTGTTTGTGGGAGCTCATTAGGGATCAGCCAAAGAAGTGTATTTAAAGATCCTTGTTTTTAACCTGTGAGGTAAATGGTGTCTGTGAGGAGATGCCTTTATTAAACTGTGCAACAGCAGCTCTTTGTGGGTGTGTCCATTTGGGGAAGAGATTAGGCCCCGCTTTCTATTTGAATTTAGAAGTTTTTAACCTCTGAGTTGGCAACTGCACCAAATTACAGTGAGCTGCAATCGGGGTGGAATGTTTGCTCTGGAGCTGAGAACTTCCCATGGAATCACTCAGGCTCTTGGTGCAGTTTTGTGCAGCACAGCAACTTATTTCACCCAGAGTCACCTCTGGGGAAGGTTCCCCAGGAAGCAAAGGGGAGGTTTGATTTTCAAGATACTGGTTATAAATGAAATTGTTTTGGCAGCTGCTGTGTACTGTTCTACAAAGCAGTGAGCAAAAGACAGTTTTACATATTTGAATGCTTCCCAGTCCAAGTTTCAGGAAATGATCTTAATTATTTCTTTTGCAAGCTTAATGTTTCACTGCAGGTTTCAAAACCACTGGTGTCTTCCACTGTGTTCATTTCCTAACTTGACAGCTGTTGTGAAATTTGCTTTGTAGAACAGCATCCACTAGAACTTTATCACTGATGACTGGAAGCAGTTAATCCTCATCTGGCAGGTTGTGTAAGAAAACACACTAATCAAAGGTTTTTCACCACCAATTAGCATCTGATGCACTGCATCTGTGTCAAAGTTGCTGTTACTAAATTGAGTTGTGCCTCACTAGGAATTTTCTTACCTGCAGCATAAATCGTGTCTCATTTTGGCTGCCTTTGGAACAAAGGCAATCTCATGTGCACAGCACTGTTCATTTCTAGATTAAGTAGTAAAAAAAAAATTAACAAACCATCTTTCCTTGCTCCTCACTGGGTGCTGCTGTATCCAAGGAGAATGACACAGTCTGGAATTCAGCTCACAGGGAGCTGCCAGTGTCTCCTGTGCCAAACACAGCTTTGGGATGGAGCACTGGGGGAAAAACCACTATGATGAGAGGATTACTTGAGTGGTGGCACAGCCAAGCCCTCAAGAGCCAAATGCACCCTCAGGTCTAACCACAACTGCTCTCATTTGGTACCTTGTGCAGTTGAAGAACATCTGCCAAGCCCCTGATCCGAGTGCGCAAACAAGTTGTGTACCTTTCAGGATGGCACAATAACTCTACTCAGATGTTTGCATGGCACTGCCAGGAGCCTGCAAAGCCAGGAAAGTCTCTCTTCCCCTTTCAGGGCCTGCTCCCAGCCCTGCTGTGACTCCACTTCTCGTTTAACTGCACGTCCTGTGCTTCCTTCCCTAGAACTGTACCCACATGCATCCAGCCTGACGTGACAGGAACCAGCCAGTCAGTCCAGTCAAATCAAAGTGAGGGTAAGGAGCACGAATGCCTCCACATCACCTCCAAAATGGGGCAGAAGGGAGTCCCTCACCTTTGTTAGGAAGTGACAGCTGCCATTTGGGGCTTAGCCCATACACCTAAGCCCACAACAGACATGACATCATGCTCTGTGCTCCTGAGTTTGCATTGGGAATCATTGAGTGGATCACAAAAGTGCTGGCACAGCAGCTCACAGGGCACCACGGTGCCCGCTCTGTCCAGTCTCCTCTCCAGGGCCAGCAGCAGTGCCCAGAGAATTGTGCCCAGAATCTGGGGTTTGCTGCTGACACTTGGTCTTGTTTACAAAGCCAGCTTACCCGAAACTACACACAGGCACTTTCTCAGCTACCGTTAATTAATCTCTGTTGGAGCTGCAGCAGAAAACACAGTAGCAGCTTGCAAAAGACCACACTGAGGGTGGACACCCACCAATTCTTTGAGACAAACCTCTACTCACACCTGGCACAGAAACAGCTCATGTGAGGTGGCACTTTCTGCTCCAAGAGCCTAGGTCAGCCCTGGGGCTCAGCCAGAGCTACCCTGGGTGCTCCAGAGGGCCAAGGGAGCACATCCTGCCAGTAGTCCCTCAGCCTGTGCAGCTCTGAGAGCTCCCACACCCCTGCTCTCAGGGTGTCCCTGTCTGTAGGACAAGCAAGAACCTCCTGGCAGCACTTCCCGGGCACCTCTGAAAGCTCCAGCTCCCATCTAGTGGGGGATGGATGCTGGGCAGCTGGCACTAGAGACAGCAGTTACAACAGCACAGCACAAAGGGCTCTGGTTTTTCTAATCACACGCTTCCTCTTTACTCATTTGCTTTTTTTCCTAAGGCTTCCAGGCTGCTTCCTGCTTACCCACAGCTTCTGCTCTAGCATCAAGACGTGCCACTGATAAGATTCACAAAAGTACCACCAAAGCTTAGTTTTATATTTGATCTTTTCTCAAATTAGCAACCCAGCACACTCAGATTAATCACTTTTGTGTCAATACATCTTATCTGGACAGGGCAGAAAACAGCAGCTGCTCGCAGAAAAGGAAGCGGCAAGCATCCATTTCCACATAACATTATCCTCTTCAATGCAAATACCCAGCACCAGATTCTCAGCCTTCCCTGGCTCTCAGCTTTCAGGAGACCTAAGAATATTCCCATGGAAATACTTTTCAAAACTATTTTATTTATACACGACAATACAACAACAACAACAAAAAAACCCCAAACACCTCCCACACAACATGGGAACCTACAGCCACTCTTCCTACCACAATTATTCAAGACACATTGCTCCTCTCAAACCAGATCAGAAAGTGTTTGTGCAAAAGTTTCCAGTGCATGTAAACCTGTAGTGAGTTTCTGTAAAAGGCAAAGGGCAGAGCCCAGTCCTTCAGATCATCATTGCTGTGTTAAGGCCATATATTTTTGAAGCTTTTTCGTCCTCACTCCACTCCCTCTCTCCTGCTGTCTAGTAGGAGCTGTGGGGTTGCTGCCCTGGGACAGCAGACCCAGCAGGACATACTGGCCTTTCTTCCACTCTTTCAAGTAAATTTCAAATGCTCTGTCACTTACTAGTCATCGCTGGCTGCCCCACATGAGACTGACTTTGGCCGAGGGTCAGACACCAGTGCAGGTGGCACTTGTGACTTCCTCTGGCACAATCTGGCTGGGAGGAGCAGAGTCCCCCGTGCCATGTCTCACACAGCCACACCCCCACCCTGTGACAATTCAACTGCTTCAAGTAACCCCTGACAGAAAAACACATTGCAAAGCAAACCCCGACGGCTCCATTGCAGTCTATTAGTAACGGACATGTTTCTACCACGACCTGATTTTTAGTTTAAGTACCCTGTCACCAGCCACAATCCCGCTGGGCTCATCAGTAGCTCCTTTTCCAGCCCCTCCTGTAGCTGTGTGTCACCGACACCGCACACCTAATGCTGTCATCCTTCACCAGCGTCCACATGATCCACATCTCCGTTGGGTTCAGTCTGTGCACAACCATCAGCTCTTTGTACAAGCACGGATCAAAAGGATTGAAAGGTCTCTGGATCCCAAAAGTCTTAAAGCCAGCGTGGTTCTTTGGGGTCACCGACATCTTTGCCAGACACATTCCCACAAACACATCATCTATGGGGAAGAGCTCCGTGTCCTCTGCAGTGCTCTGGAGGCGACGCACTGTCTGCCTGGACATCACATAGCCCCCTCCTCCTGCATAGAGAGGATAGAAGGTGGCTCCATACATGGGCTCTGGAATAAAGTATTTGACCTTGGTGTTCCTGATGGGCCGGGCGTTGGCGATCACGTCCCCAACAAAGAGATCCTGTTCAGGGTCCAGCTCCTGGAGGAACTCAACGATGTTGTAAGTGTTGACAAACACATCATCATCACCCTTCAGCACAAACTTGGTGTGCAGGCAGTCCTCTGTGAACCAGCGGAGGAAATGCAGCTCCTTGAGGGTCAAGTTGAAAAAGTCGTCAACAAAATCCCACTGCAAGATGTCATCGAACTCCTGGCTCTCGTAAGCCAGCAGCTGGTGCAGGGGCTGCACCTGGATTTTGGCCTCGGAGCGCCCTAGGAGGAACACCAGCCTGATGCGCCTGCCCTGGATGGAGACCTCCTTCCCCCACGTGTTCCTGATGGCCACGCGCCGCTCCACGTTGATGGGGGAAGACTTGATGGCCAGCAGGAGGAACATCTCTTTGCTACACTTGGAAGGCCTCAGCAGGACCGAGAAGTTCCTGCAGTGCTTGTAGGTTAAGAACACTCGGTGAGGCTCCGGGAGGGCGAGAGAAGAATTGGCAAAGGTCAAGTTCGGCAAACACTTGCTGTGCTCAGCGCTGTCCAGAACCGAAGGCTGCAGTCTGTGATCCCCTACGTCCACTTTCTGCTCTGCTGACGATGCTGCCAACTTAGCCTCCTTCTTCATGTAAAACACCCAGGCCAGCAGCGTGATTGAGAAGGTGTAAAGAGCGAGGCTTTTAATCCTGGGATACATGGCAGCCTCCGCCGCAGGACCGGCCCCGGGCGGGCAGATGAAGACGAGCCGTTCCCTCCCACGTGGGACGGAGCCGTTTCTCGGTGCTTCTTCCCGGTTCTCACCAGGACCCGGTGCTGCCGGTGAGGACGGTCCGGAGCCCCCGGGGCGCGCAGACCGGGCTGGAGCCGCCGCTCCACGGTGACCCCCCCACACGGCAAAACCCCCGCTCCGCTCTGCAGAAGACCCTCCTCCACAATTCACCGGGAGCTGCTGCCGGCCCCGCGATTTACCGGGAGCTGCCGCCGACCCCGCCCCGCAGCTCCCGGGCCCCGCCCGCGGGCGGAGGATGCGAGGGGCTGGTACCGGCACCGGGGCAGCGTGTCCCAGGCACGGCCCACCCACCCTACACCCGCACACCCACCCAACACCCCCTGCCCGCTCCAGCTCCTGCAGAAGCTCAGCACCAGCCTCAGACCACCAGGAGCCCCGGGGCATCTCCCAGCTCTGGCGATTCGGCTAAAATCAGGCTCCACGCAGCGTTCCCGTGCGGTTTATTTCCACTCACGCTTCTGCTACGGACACATCACTGAGTCTTTCCCACTGCCATGGCCACGTTCTCCTGGCTCTGGGTGCTGGCTGCCACGGGCCACCGAAGCAGCTGCATCTGGAACTGAACCGTCAGCAGCACGGGCTGGAGCTCTTGACCCTCCTCCACTTCAGCCGTGTCTTTGTTTTTTCCTTTTCCTGTGGAAAGAAGTACATTTGTCACTGTCTTGAGAGAGTAAATTATCCTAAAAGCAGCAGTGTGCAAGGGTGTCAGCACTGACTGGGCCTTGAGGGAAACCTATTTGAATATGACTTTGGATAAGAATCCCAAAAAGCATCTTTAGGCTGGCAATTGACCTGGGTGCAACCTTGCTTTTTCTTGTGAAATTGCCCTAGGGCAAAAGAAAAATGCAGAAATAAATTATTTCAAGGAGCCTGGAAAATCAAGTGTGGGGTAAAATGAGACCTACGTGAGACTACTTCTGAAGACATCCTTCAGTGTCTGGGCAAATGGTTCCCTTGTGACAAAGCTCGCTGCCTTTCCTCTTTGAGCCGTCTGGAAGCGATCCCAATTCCTCTGAGAGGACTTATTATTTGTGTGCATTTGCTGACTGAGGGATGCAAATCAGCCTCAGATCCCGGCTGTGAGAGTGCCAGTCCCTGCACAGCCTCGCTGGACACACCGCTGGGAGCCATCCCCTGTCCCTTGGGGCATGGCCACTGTCACAGCTCCAAGGAGGTGCGTGGTCCCCAGGTGATGAGCAAGTGTCAAACGGCCCCGGAGCAGCTGGTGACTCTCAGGGCAGGCAGGATGTGCAGACACTGCACTCAGCAGGGCTCGAGCAGCACCCTCAAAAGCCACAATTAGGGTGTTCTTGTGAGTCACAGCCATGGGACACAGGGTGTAGCGAGCTGTGGGGCAGCTCATTTTTAGGCACTGGGAATTTTACACTCACGCTTTGAAATATGCACTCAGTGGCCTCACAGTGAGGCCAAGCCAGCCCTCACCTGCACAGGCACATAGGGACACCAAATTAAGTACAAATCTCTAATTGCTCTGGGTTTCCTGCAGAAGCAGCATTTCTGTGCACACAACAGCACCTTTACCCTCGTTCAAGCTGAAGGGAAACCTCCTGCACACACTGACCCCACACCGGGGTGGAAAGGAAGGAAGAAACAACCACTGCTGAAGCTGAGCTGTTTGACAGCAACTGCCTGCTTCAGCAACAGGCTGAGTGTAGATTGCAAATACACATCTTCTTGTGGAGGACAGCAATTCAGAGAATTTTCTTTTTTTCAGGTCACTGGGAGAAGCCACAGACTTCCTTGAATGCAGACACAGCCAAGGACTGCAGAGCTTTGAGAGCCTCCCCAAAGATGGGGACCTTGCTGTGGGTGACAGGGCACAGGAAAGCAGCCTGGAGCTCTGTGGGTTAATTGCATTCTTAAATCTGATGCCAGAGCAGGAAAACAAGGCTCCTTTGGTAGCTCTGAGCAGTGCTGGGAGGCCTGGCCCTCTCCATCCCCTCCTTGACCCATGAGCAGCTTTTCAGCGTTGCTTGGCCACCCCTTCCCTCTCCCACTTCCTCCGGCTCTTGCATTACTCCTCCGATGTGCTGGCACTGCTATTTTTGCAGTCAAAACCAAGACTGCTGGGAAAATAACCTGCAAGAGACAGGGTGAGGTTTGTCTCTGGCAGATTAAGCAACGCTGCTGGCTGAGCAGCCCTGAGATCCGCAGCGGAGAGGCAGGGGACACACCCGGCAGGGTAGGAGTGGTCTCTTCATGGGTGGCAGCAGACTGGAATCTGTTCCCAGCCCTGCCATGGGCTGGCTGGGGCACCTGGGGCTCTCTGTGCCTCTCATCTCCAAACCGAAGAGAACAATAATCTCCTCTGCAACGTGCTTTCAGACGCGAGTTGGCAATGGATGAGGAGCTCATTATGCATCCCAGGCAGCCCTTCCTCAGCTGCCCGCCCACGCCACCGCCCACATTTGGCAGCCGACACAGTGGGCAGTACTTTTCTCACCCAAAAGTCTGCTTTGCCCTTCTCCCCTGGCACAGAGTGCTGTAGGTGTGTGTCTCCCAGGGCAGCTGGCAGCCCACCCTCGGTGCTTGTGCAGACACCGACTCAACACGGTCTCCAGGCTGTCTATCCTGACAGCCCCGCAGTCAATGTCTGTATTCACAGCCCGAGGCTCAGGATGTGAATAAGTCCCTGCTCCTGCCGCTGGCAGGGTGGCCAGGCCCTGCTCCTGTTTGCTCTCTCACACACACACCACCCTCTGCCCCGCCAGCTCCAGCCTCTGTCACCTTTGGGAGACGCCGCGGTTTTCCGGCTGGCCTGAGCTCCTTTCTCTGCTTTGGGTCTTTTGCTCTTGTCTTTGCCTTTTTTCACCTCCTGTGGAGAGAGCTGTTTCCACAGTAAGGCTATGTTGAAACTCACTGCCCTCATTCAGTCCTGTGACAGTTGTCACCATTTGGGTGCTGTCACCAGGATTTAAGGGGTAGAGGAAAGAGGTGAGGGAGAGCAGGAGCACAGCAGAGTGGCTGCTCAGAGAAGAGAATCCAGGAAATAGAAAGTTGATACAGATGGTATATGCTGCCATGCTGAGAGAGAGCACCAGAGGAAGCACGAGTGGCTGCTTTCACACCCTTGAATGGAAAAATAAATTCATCTATTTTCCTAGGCCCAGAAAAAGCAGCAGTACTGCTGGCTAATATCAGTCTTAAATAACCACTCCAGCAGCGATGGATGGTGGTTATACTGAACCCCAGCCTGCAGCCCTGCCCTGGGACACGCTCCTTACCTTCTCCTCCACAACTGGTGGTTCCAGTGGTTTCTCAGGGATCAGGATCACAAACTCACACACAGTTGCCACCAGGTCCTCGGTGGCCAGCAGGGTCTTCAAGGTCACCCAGCTAGTGCCCAGAGTGCTTCGAATGGGAGGGTCACTGCGGAATTCACATGGCTGCTTCTTCTTCTTTTTCTGCTTGTCCTTGGACACAGGATGGTGCAGGACACAGGGACAGGTCTTAGCAGAGGGTTGGGGTCCCTTTATCAGAGAGAAGCAACCCCAACCCAGCCCCTTGCCCACCACTGCATCCTGGCCAAGCTACGTGTCAACAGCTGCTGCCTTCCCCCCATAGCAAGGGGGGACTTTGGGAGAGGTCTGGTTTTGGGGGTGACTCTCTGACACACCAAACTGATCCAGGAGAAGGATCCTTGTTCTCCCATCACTGTTTTTGCAACTCAGATGTAATCTGGTCATTGTTCTCTCCCAGCACCCTACCTTTGCACTGTCCTTTTTCAGCTCCTGTCCTTCCTTCTCATTTGTGGCAGTGTTTTCTTCTGCATCAGCATCCACAGGCCATGAGAGCACCTGCCCAGAGAGGAGCTGCCTCAGGGTCATTGCCATCCCAGCCTGCCACCCAGAGGGAACATGATGCCCCTGGCTCCACAGCAGCCTCCCAGCAGCTCTTCCCCCTCCATCCAGCTCTGCCACACCCTCACCTTCTCCTCCACAACCGAGACAATCGTTCCAGCCTCCAGGTAGGACTTCAGCCCCACCAAGTCCTTGGCAACGTGTTCCTTCCTGTAGCTGCAGTCGATGGTGTCTGCCCAGGGCTGTCCGGGGGTGGCAAACACCTTTGCTGTGTAGGGACACAGAAAAGTTCAGAGGAGACCTCTCTTTCCCAAGGACAGAAGGACCCTCAGGACACGGCTGGTGCCAGGTCATTATCCATCAGTCCCAGAAACAGCCAACTGACACTACGAGAGACATCCTGATGCCACCACATCCCAGGAAGAGCTATAAACCTGCCCTGAGAGATGGGACAGAAGATCCGTAATTCCTCATTACCAGAGTGGGCCTTGGGCTCCTCTGTGGCTGCAGGCTCCTGATGGCTCTTTGCTTCTCCTGTGTCCTGAGCAGAGCTGTCCATATCCAGCGTGGCCACCATGGGACTCTGGTAAATTTTTGTTACCTGAAACAGAGACGGATCTGCCTCCAAAATCCTATTCCCCAGCTCACCCTCATGGGAAGAAGGGACATCAGTGCCAGAGAAAGGATCTGCCAGTCAGCAGGAGGGCGGCTGGGGGTGCACTCCCACGTGCAGAGCTCTGGGCTCCCCGAGAGGGATGTGGAACGTGGGTAGCTGGGGCTTGTCCTGCTGGCTGCAGCCACATGGGAATACTGTCCCCAGCACTGCTGCTGCCCATGCCAGGTCCATCACTCCGTAGCCTGGAGATGCCGTTCCCCCTGCTGTGGCCTGCCATGCTGGTTGTTTCCAGGAGCACAATCAAGCACCAACCTCAGGGCTGCCCCTGTCCTCAAGTTCCTCTCCCTCTGCAAACTCGTAGGTCACATAGTAGCTGTAGGTGATCACTGGACCCTCGGAGCCAGCCTTCAGCTGCTGAAAAGCTTTGGGATCAGGGAGTCCCTTCATCTCCCCAATGCTCACAACCACTCGTGCTTCACTCCTGATCAGCTCTGGAAGGAAGACAATCTTGCCATGAAGCTGCAGCACGTTCCCTCCAGAGTGAGGAAGGAACAGAGCAAGCAGAAACCTCCCGGTCCGGTGTCCCACCTCCTGGCAACCCTCGATACCACCCTGAGCAAACGCTGTGACAAACCACTGCCACGTGGGGTCACTCCAAAGCCATGCAAACACCTCCCGGCTTGGCTGCTCTGCTCCTTCAACATTTGAGTCTCCAAAAAGCTCGTCCAGCACATAAACTCATTGAGTAGGGGCCATCAAGAGAGGCTTTCCCATCCCGAGTGTCCCCAGCCTCCTGCTCTCATCCCAGTCAGGGATGTGCCACAGAGGTGGCACCACTGTGTGCAGACAGTGCAGCACCATGTGAGCACCTTCCCCAGCACAGATGTTCCTCTCGCCACAGCTTGAGAGGGAAACACATGGTCTGAAACCAGGTGGTGTCTGGGAAGCGAAGCTGAGGCAGGCCAGGACACTGAGGCAGTGCTAGGACTGGGATGGGTTATTCTTGGGCCTAAGGCTGAAACTACCTCGACTGTAATTACAGAGCTGAACCGCAATGAAAACCCCGCTCCTGAATCACAGGGTCAGCACGGGCAGGCTCAGAGGTGGGGGCTCACCTGGCTGCCTCGCCAGACCATGAAATTGCTTCCTCTCCTCAGGCCATATGTGGATGTCGTCGAGGATGGACAGCTTGGGCAGGCTGTCCACGAGGAAGCCTCTGTAAGTAGGGATGAGAGCCAGTGGGTTCCCTTGGAGCACCAGGATGTGGAGGTTCTGCAGAGTGGACAGCTGGGAGACCAGCCCTCGCAGGTCCGTGAGGCTGTTAAAGCTCAGGTCAAGGGAGACAAGGTTTGGCCTAAGGAGAGAACCCAGGGAAGGAGGTAAGGCAGCCAGCACCCATATGAGGATAGAGAACTACTGCCCTGCAGCAAAAACAGAAACAAAAGTCATGTTTCCCCAGCACAAACTGGGTTGAACTGAGGAATCCAATCTGGAGGCCAATTCCAAATTCCTGAGCCATACGGTCCATTGCCAGTTAGCCCCACAACACAAAAACATTTCTTTAGCATCCATTGATGACCCCACTGCACCATTTGGTGATGCAGTCTACACTTCAGATCCTTCCAGACTTCCAGCAGGGCCTTTGGGAAGGACATGGAAAAAGTAAGCTGCCCAGGGAAATGGGAACTGTGGTGGGCAGGGTGTCAAGGCAGTTCTCCTGGGGATCTCCCCATTCCACACCTTGCCGAGGACCAAGAAAACCTCTGGGCATGAGACAGAAGACTGCAGAGACAGACTGCTCTGCACAGAGAGTGGACACAGAGCAAAGAAACAACCCTTCTGAAGGGCTGTGATTTCCCAACAATGGCCACCTCAGTGGCTTGAGGTCGCCTGTTCACATCTGCCCATTTCCCTTTCAGGAACCCAAGTTCAGCCTGTGGCATTACCAGAAATCCACAGTGAGGTGCTTTTCCTGGGAAGGGCCACACAACTGGTTGTACCCCAGCCCCAAGTGCTGGAGCTCTGGGGGTGGCTGAGCACACAGGTCCTGCAGATCACCCACAGCGTTGCAGCAGAGCTCCAGGACCTGCCCGGGACAGAAGAAACAACAAACACCTTTGCAATGAGCTGCTCCTGGCACCCCCTCAAACTCTTTGGCTTTCACTGTTTTCCCAGATGGGAATTCCTGCCCCATCCTGCACAAGGCCCTGCTCACTCACCTTCAGAGTCCGGGGCAGGTGGGCCGAGGTTACTCTGCTGATGTGGTTGGCACTGAGGATGAGCTCCTCCAGCTGCTGGAACCGTAGCAGACCCTCATCCACCTCCTCCACCTGCAAAGAGCTGGGTTTGGCCAACGTGTCCCTGAGGCACCTCGTGGCCAGGGAGACACAGACACGTGTTGATCCACGTGACATCCATGTAACACGGATTAGCACAGCACCCTGGGGAGGTTGTGGGGAGAAGCTCTACTTCAGCTGCAACACCTGGGAAGACCCTGGGAGGGGAAGGTGTCCTTTCTCCAGGATGTTTTCCCTCACAGCAGGAAGACGTGGTTTCCTGGCCTACAGCTTTATGGGCACCAGTAGCTGCACTTACTCCCTTGTCAAGTATCCGCAGGGACTTGACAACCTGGAAGACTCTGGATCCGCGGAGGAGCTCAGGTGCCAGCACGGCCACTTCCTGCAGGAGCCGGTCCTGGGGGCTGCAGTCGGAGGACAGTGCCCAGGGGCTCTGCTGGTCTCTCAGCAGCTCCAGCAGCGCCTCGGGGGTCTCCTCTCCTGGTGGCACGGCCTCCTCCAGCCCTGCTGGCTCTGCCCGGGGACTCCTGCGGGCATTGAGGCAGGATTTGTTCTGCGGACAGGGAGAGAGGAGAGGCAGTGGCAGCCCTGTGCCATGTCCCACGGCTGTGCCCCCCCAGACCCTTACCCAGCTGCCGAGGCCGCAGGGGAAGTCCTGCAGCCCCAGGTGCCGCAGGTACTCCTGAAAAGCAGCCGAGACACTGCCAGGTGCTGCCATCCAGCCCCGGCCTGGCAGGGAATCCCCTGGCTCAGTGGCTCGCGTCCCTGTTGCTAGGAGATGGTGCTGACGCGAATGCCATGGAACCAAACTCTCTAAGCAGAGCGTGGAGCAAGTCTGGGACAGCACCAAGCTTGCCAGGCTGGGAATAAATCCCTGGTTTTCTGGGTCTCCCCTAGGTTCTGGGGGCTGCTCCCCACCAGGGAAAGAGCAGGTGGCCTCATGCTGCACTTGCAGGGTGCAGCGTCAGCATTCTTCCCTGGTGGGGGATCTGTGGCATGGAATTTGCCATTTTCCTTATCTATGTCCTGAGTGTCACTCAGGTTTCAGGGAGGAAGCAGTCAGGGTCTCCGTCAGCTCTGAAAGCCCAGCTCTCCACTTTACGTGGAGGGCACTGCCACACAACCATGTAAGGCCATCAGAAAACAAAGTTCACGGTTGAAAATACCAGCTCCCACATTTGGAAAAAGTAGGTGAGCTCTAGGAACAAAAGCCACAGCTGTGTCTCAGGTCAGCGTCAGGTCTCCACATACAGAGATTCATTTCCTTTTTCCAGCGATAGGTGTTGAGGCAATGGCTACAAATTCCACTTTAGAGAGCTGATAGAGCATCATGTGTCAGCAGAACTCCACCAAATGAATTGCAGTTGTGCTGTGGTGTCTGATGGTTACGTGGTGGAAACCTGAACTTCTAAGGTTAGGTTTTACAGGACGGATGCTGACCTGCTCCATTATCAGCTCAGCAGCTTATCACAGCCCTGTACAGACCGGAAAGGATGTGCAGAGCATGCACAGGTTATGAGATAATGGCATGTCCTGGAATGGAGTAATGAGGTAAAGTGAAGAAGAAAAATGAAGTAAAGTCTTCTGAAAGTCTTAGAAAGAGCATTACTAGCGTTTGAGCTGTGTTTTGTGGAAAAGCAAAGCTGTAAAAATGCTCCTTCTTTTATTTGCACCACTATTTAAAATAACTGGGCCCCATTGCCTTCAGTGTTGCACAAAGAGATATTCCTGCTCTTGGAGGAAGAGCAGATCTCAGTCCTCCCTGCCTGTGCCCAGCTGGGAGAGCTGGAAGGGGACTGGTAGGGCCCAATGGCATCTTTTATGTACCTTCCACACATCTTCCTGTGGGCCACTGACCAACTGCATCTCTGCAGGTTTGGTGCTTCCAAACAAGAAACCCTCCGAGATCACCCTTCTGCCTGAAAGCAGCCATCTGTACCCACCACTCCCTTTGTAGGGACGCTCCTAAAGAACACCATGCACAAAGAAACATCTTTCTTTCTCTCTATCTCCATTTCCCCCTCAGATAATAAAACCCTCAAACAAAAGAAGTGTCTGCCAGAACTGTCCTTTCCCTAGGCCATGGTAACTCATCTCTTCCTTGGCATTATTTAGCACCTGGGAACAAGGGTTGCGCAAGAAGAAAGGCTTCCTGGTTGGATGGCTGCTTCCCTCTGCTTGGCTCCCTCACAACCCAAGGCAGAACCACTTTCACTTTGTGAAGCTCTGTTATTGTATCTTCAAGCAAACACTTGAGGGCTGAAGTTACAGCCTGATGGGATCCCAGTGCACCACATTAGAGGGAAAACATCCATTCCCATTTCAAGCCTTGGGATTCTGTTCAGTCCTGAGAACATTCCTTGAACCAGTCCCAGAGGAGTTCATTCACACACCAAGCTTTTTATTTTCAAAGAGGGTTACTTCACATGAAAGCCAGAACTGATTATTTTGACACCAATATATGGATCCTTGAAGGTTTTCTGGTGACCTGACACACACTCATCTTTGAGCTATGACTACCTTCCAAGCACATCTGTAACTGCAGAGGTGGGAAGAACAAGTGTGTATGTGTCACAAAGGTATTTCCATAGGGGTTTCCTCTGCTCTCCTTTCTGTCCCAAGCCATCAGTTCTGCTCTTCCGATCACAGCCTCATACTTGTAAATCCTAGGGATAATTATTCTCTGTTTTGGTGTGTATCAGAATTTCCTGCACTTGGTTACTGGAAGCAGAAAACAGCCTCAGGGGAGTTGGAGAGATGGGCAACAGGAATAGGGAGGGGGGATCCTGAGCATCCCTTGGGAACAGGGTCTTACAGGCATCCAGCAAAAGGATTTATACATGGAACTGGAGGCCTGACCTACCTTGCACACAAGCCTTTTTTACTCCCTGCACTGGCCCACTCTTACACTGACTTTGCAGGAGAAGCAATGGCTTTTGGCAGCAATAATGTGCTCCCAACCACCTTTATAAATAAAACAAGAGTTTATGTTCTAAACCCCACATTTTGGAGACCCCAAGGATTTAAATGGGATGGCCAAGCCAAGTATCCCAAGCTCCTAGTCAAAGAGGTGACATAGGACACCCTCTATGTCAGTTTGAAACTGCATCTAGATCACAATCAGTGAAGACGCATTTGATGTAATCTCCAAAAAAGAAAAAGCCCCAAATTATCACTGGCAAAAAAAAAAAAAATACTGTGACGCAGGGCTCCGCAGCACTTAAATGCAGCCTGGCTGCTCCCATCCACAGCACTCCAGGCAGGCAGAAGCCCCAGAACCAGCTCCAACGCCAGCTCCCAGCCAAGCCACTGCCGTCCCAGCCCACCATGGAACGCAGAGCAGGTGGGTATGACTCACCTTGCTACAGGTTGTAAGGTTGCCCTGGCTGATGTTCATCTTTATCTCAGCCACTTCATGCCTATATGCTTTAAAAATGTATCACGCTGCACAGAACTATTAAGATTTGCAAAAACTTTGCAGAGGACCGAGACTAATCGTATTCTTTCTTTCCTTTTGGTTTCCTCTCTTCATCTGATGCAGAGATCAACAGGTTTGCAATCTTCCTCTTCTGTTTACTGGTTCCTTTGGGCTCCTTGGCACCAACAGAGACATCAGAAAGCAAAGTGACTACAGGACAGAGGCAGAAGCGTTTCACTACCGACATACAGGCCATGGCAGCAGTGATACGAGACCAAGCGCGTGACTTGTCTGAATTCTATGTAAGTGCACCGTTTTCCATGTGCTGTGTCTATGTCTGCTGAGAAATCTCTTGAATTATTATAAAACACTAGAAAAAACATCAGAAAAGAAGTATTTGGGTTAGAACCTAAAGTAGGCTCTTCTCTGTATTCCATGCAAGAAGGAAAGCATTTATATTGCGTTATTTCAGGGCGGAGTTGGAGCAGGGCAGCTGCAGAAAGCTTGGGTGACTTTGCCTCAGCTCATTGCCAGCTGGGATCTTCCTGATTCCCAGTGTTCCTTCTTTGTCTGAGTCTCATTGGGCATCTTGCAGGCATTTAGCCAGATCACTGGAAACACGGCAAGAATTGCTTTGACCTTTATTCTGACCCTAGTGCTTGAGCACTTCTGCCAAAAATCCTGCTCACCCATCCTTTCCTTGGAGATGGTAAATCGTTCACTGCACCCAGGTGTCAATGCCTCAAAGTTCAGTTCCTGGAGTTGTGTTCCCAAGAGTATGTTGATAAAAATCAACACTGACATTTCTTCTGAATTCATTCTTGAAATTCAAACTCTCTCTGCCTAAACAGATGAAAATACACTCAGGCCAAACCAGATCTCTGGCAGAGGTAAATTTTGCCTCTACAGCAAAGAACAGAACTTAAGATTTAGAAAAGCTGAGAACCAAGCAGGGTATGGGGAAAGGAACTGCACACTCTGTACAATACTTGCTTGATCAAAGGGGTGGAGGTGTTAATATAGCGATTGATCCACAACCAAAAACCCCACAAATGGGTACACAAATGAGAAAGGGAAAAAAAAGGATTAATAATTTCTCTCTCCTCTTCCTTCCCCACAGCAAAAGTGTGTCTCTGCAACGTTCCATCCTGAGCTCTGGACGATTAAGTCCGAAGCCAGAGACATGGCAGAGAGAATACCCAAATGTCCAGCCTTCCACGCAAATTGCTGTGTTTTGCACCACATCCACAACACTCTGAAAACCCTGGAAAGCGACATAGAAACCATCTGCAACAAGAGCTCCAAAAAGGTTGTCGAGGCCAGCATCAAACAGCTGAACACGATACTGAGCAAGGGCATCACCTTTTACACCTGCAGGGTCCAGGACCCGCCCCAGGGCCAGACCATGAGCCTGGCAGACAGAAAGACCTACATCTGGTGGGTTTTAAAGAGGTATGAAGACATTGCACAAACTGCACTAAAACTCCACTCTGAAGCAGCAGTTTGATATGCCAGGATGAAAAAAATAACTTTAAGATGCTGGTTAAATGTAACTTGTCAGGGGTTATGGGATCAGTTTGATGCTACGACCAACATTGATAATGTACTTGCTATTCTCTATAATAGAGAATATAATCTAGTTTAATTTAATATTTAAAGGATGAATGTGTTAAGTTATTGTGTTTATTATAAAACTATTTATACTGTCTTATTTGCAACAGCATATAATAAGGATGGACTAACATGAGTCAAAGTAATTTAATTAACCAATCCTGGCATATATAAGCAAACAAGAAAGTGTAATTTCAGGAATTTTAATGTTATTTATATTTTTATCTTGCAGTTATTTTTCAAAAGAAAAGTTGATTGTCAGCAGGCTGATTTTGTACTTCTCTCTACTAGTGAATTTTATTTATGAATTTATGCAAGACATCTATTTTTATAAATCTATTTAAGCATATATTTAGTTTATACATATTATTTATTCATATTTTTAACTCTTATATTTTAATACTGAAAGGGATGTATTTGCTACTTATTAGATGAATGGTTTTACTCATTTCCCGTTGTCACTTTCGGACAGAAACTAGAATTTAATTAAAATATTAAATAAAACAAATACTGCTGGATTGTCTTTTTACTAATCCTTTTTTACAATATATTTTGCACTGGCCCTGTTCTGCTCAGACTTCTCCAGGAAAAGTGGGTTTGATATCAACTGAGTTACTGCCAGTCCCCTAAAAGTCTGAGGGGGGATGCTAGAAAAGCACTCAAGTTTCCCAAAAGGAACAGAGGGACCAAGCTCCCTGCTGGAGCCAGGGGAAGAATTCCTCCCAAATGGGCTCCATTTCAGACAAAACTGTGGAGATGTCACACAGTGGTGATATGCAGAAGGTAAAATTCCAACCTCATAACCTTAATTTTTAATAGAAAAAGAAGAATGGTTGGGAAAAAAAAATCACTGGCTCAGAATGTGCTTATCCCCAAGGCTGAAGCAACACCTGCCTGACCTTTTCAGGTGGGGTCAGCAAACCACTCTGAGCAGGAAAACAGTCACATCCCGAGGGCTTAAACAGCACCACTGCCAGTGACTGACACAAACCTTAAGCCTTGCTGAACCAGAGGATTATACAGGGCCACTCCCTGTGGTTTCCTCTCCAATGCATGTCTTTTATTTCACCTTCTAAATGTATAAATAGCTCAACAGAAGTGTTTTCCTTAGAAAGGGAAACGCTTTCTCAGTGGCGCAAACAAGATATCAAAGTGAGTCAGATGGTCTGCCCCAACTCACATCATGGGAAGAGCTACCTGAAAAAGAAGAGTTGTTCTTCCCCGGGGGGGGAAGACTCACACCAGTCACTGCTGAGAGGAAAAGGGGCCAGCCTCAGACAGAACAGTGAGAGAACACCTGCAGCCCTGTGGCCTTCCTGGTGCAGGGTCAGCAGGGCTCAGAGAAAGCCTGCCCAGCGCTGGAGGGCTGCAGGTTGGGGGATACACCTGGGCCACAGGGGGCACCTCTGCTGTGATCATGATTTGGTCACCAGCAAAGATCTCCTGACAAGCAGTTCTCCATTTATCCTGATTGAAAACAAAGCTTTCGAGGCCTATGAGGAATGAACAGTTTGGATGGAGGAGCCACAGATGGGCTCTGTAAGGAGTGTCAGAAGGGCAGCAGCAGGACTCAGGGATGTGATGAGTCTCATCTTTCGTGGGTTTGTTTCCATTTGGTGGTGGAAAGGCATTGGCTGTGTGACACACACACCTTGTTCTGAAGCAGGAACATGTTAAACATCTCTCTGGATGACAACAGGGGCTCTTCTGTGTTTGCAGGCAGGGAACTTCCCCAGCACCCAGACAGCCATTCATTGTCTGCCCACCTCCTGGAGAAAGTCCTCAGGGAGGACAATAGGCAGAGATGAGCTCCTGAGGGCAAATATAGGTTAAAATAAATACATAAAAATCTAGTGAACATTCTATTCCATTCTTTTAGATATAAAGAGAGCCCTGAGCTGTCTGCCCACTGAAGGGCCAATTCCCTCAGAGCAGTGATTTGAACTGGCATCATTTCCACAGAGCAAGTGTAGGTCCACTTTTGGCAGTGTTCAAGGACTAGCAGAACCAGCCACAAAAAGAAGCCACTTCACAAACTCTTTTGGCACCTCAGCTGAAGTTACAGCAGCCTCTCTGAAATCACCACTAAATCAGTAGTACAGAAACAGTGCTCTGCAGCCACAGCTTCCTCCCAGAGAGCTTTGATAGCATTGCTGCAGTAACTCTGGCATTTGTAGTGCTTGGTCAAGAGTGAAGGCAGGCTGAAGAGTTGGCTTATCACTGTTGAAATAGCACTGCTCTTCACTCCCACCAAAATGCTTTATGTGAGATCAAGCTTGTGATTTCTGAAAAATTAAATGCAGAGTTCAAAAACTGCTGTACCTCCTGAAACCGCAGGCCTGACTCATCTGAAGTTCTCATCAGAAATACCAAGTTAAAGGCACCAATCACAAGGATAAGATCAACCAGCACAAACTCTTGTGCGGTGATTTTAAAATAAAATCCTTCTTTTCACTCTTCTATTACCTTTCACTTCAACTAGAGCCTCAATGCTGCTTCCACTAGGCAAGAAAATCCAAAATGCCAGTGAGGTGACAACTGAAGCACAGAGAGCTGGAGTGTCCTACCAGGGAAAAACAGAAATCAGTCATTAAAGGCAGATTTATTAATTTCATTTCTTAAACGGACTTAAGAGCTCAGTGCCTAGCACTGACATCAATTCCATGGGAATACCGTGCTATCCAATCTCAGTGCTGCTCTGCAGAGTATCCACTGTTCAGGCAGTGTGTCAGCCTGCAAATCCAAGCCTGCAAGAAAATAAGACTATCAGGGCTCAAGGCATTGGTGCAGCATCTACAGGCTCAATAATTTTACCTGTCTTGGAGAAATACCAGGGCTACCTGGGAATTACTGTCTGTTAGAAGGAAGTGCAGAGATGGAAAAAAAACTTTTATGCTTAGTTTCATCAAACGAGCTCACTCTCACTGTTGTGCAGCAACTCCATAGAGGATACAAGCCCTGCTCTGGGAATGCCAAACACACAGATCCAAAGGTAACCGCAGCACTTAGGGACATGAGCTCTTGTCACCTTTTAGAGCTGCAAAAAGGATGCCAGGTGCTGGCCCTGATCCAAGAACAATTCTACTTACCATTTCCCCACTTCCAGTTAGAAAATAAAGGCATTACAACCAGTTTCTTCCAAAAAATATCCTTTATTGTTTTGGTTGTAAATATAAAAAAAATGCATTGCACAATTTAACAGACCTACTGAAAAGTGCTACATATCAACAGCACAACAGAAGTTGTCATGCAACAGAACAGGAAACCTAAGCAAAGCAAGAGCACAACCTGAAGTCCTCATACCTTCAAGCTTTTTTTTTTTCCTTTTTTTCTTAACAAGAATGAATTCCATTCCCTTAAAACACATTTAAATACAAGGTTAGAAGAAGAAAATGATCTATTTATTCACTGTATTGTTAAAAGGCTTGCTCATAACATTCATATCTTTTGATTGAAAACCTTATTCATGTTGGAAAAGTTCAGATATAAAAGGTCAGATAATGGCTAGAAATTAATTCCATTATATACCTAAGGTGTGTTTCATTGTAACTGAAGTTACTGTAATTGTAACTGAAGAACTCAAGTTTTACAGATAAAGATACAATTTGGTTCCACCACTTCCGCTCTAACACAGTAAATGAGCAGAAAATCCAGCCAAGAATGAAACAAAAGAAAACTAGAGCTTTAACTGATGTTGTAGGAAAAATACTGGGGGGCCTATAAAAGAAGAAAAACCCAAAACAAATCATCTCCTCTGAAACTCGAGTGTATAAATTAAAAAGTAATAGAAAAATTCCTGATGTCTCACCTAATTTTAAAAACTCCTAAAAGTTACCAACAATTGTCCATAGTGCTCCAGACTGGTGTGACTGAATCCCTAAAGAACCTAAACTGGATGTCATCAGCCTTTTGATTTTTGGTGGTTTTCCATGCAATAACAGTGGAAAGGAACCAAAAAAAAAAAAAAAAAAAAAAAAAAAAAAAAAAAAAAAAACAAAAAAAAAAAAAAAACCCCCGGGGCATGTTCTCTGGCTCCTTTAACTGTCCNAAAAAAAAAGAAAGGAAAAGGTGAAAACAGTGAAAAACCCATTCTATTTTCAGCAGTACCTTCTAGCTGGCAACATCAAGAATTATCCACTCCAGAAACTGAGAAAGTGAAAGAGCCTTCAAACAATTTGTACTACAAAAGCATTACCTTACTGAATGTTTCTGCCGTGAGCTTCCATCTCCTGTTCTCAAACTGCTTTTCAGGAGTTTTGGGCTTTAAAAGCAAACAAAACTAAATTTACCTGTCCCTGTCACTTCTACCACATGTGAACACAAACACACACACTCACAAAGGAATGTAAAAAAAACCTGAAGATACAAAGGGATGCAGTTTTTCAATACGTTTGACAGCCCTTTGTCTTTTCAAGCCATTTCAGATTTAGAGGTTTAAGCCCTTGCCTGTTTCCTGGGTTTGTCACAGCAGAGGTTATGTCCATGTGTGCACAGCTGCTCCTGCACGTGGCAGTGGAGGGCAGTGGATTCAGCAGGAGAGATGCAATTTTTTCCATAGACAGTTACTCACAACCTCAGTCTGAAAGGGTCACAACAATGCCACACAGATAAAATCCTCTAAAAAGCCAAGGAAGCCCCACTTCCTCCATTCGCTGAATTTTCCACAGAGCATCATTTTAGGGGGAACAATCCATGACTTACGATTAATCAAATGCATACACGACACCAAGATCTAAGGCACAGATGGAAACATTCTAGTAGGCCCCCCTTCAAGGAAGCCTTCCCCAGGAGTCTAGAAAAGCATGGAAGAACATTCCAGTCAGGTCAAATGATATTAACCAAGAATCCTTTGGTTTTGTGCAGAGATCATCAGACTGTCACAGCGAAGTGTGCACTTGTCTCTGATCCCACTCCTCAGTAATTCCTTCAATTCTAGTTTGCTCCTGGATTTTTACCCCTTACTCCTCCTGCTAAAAGGAGGCCAGTAACTGCAACACAAGCTAATACTACACCAGAAAATGCCCAAGTTCTCCAGAACTTGTGTTTGGGGTGGGGCTATCTACAATATACCAATTAATGCAATTCAAGGTCAGAAGGAACCAGTAGACAATCCCAGTTTGACCTTGTGCATATCACAGGCCATAATAAGTTATTTAGCCACTCCTTTACTGAGTGAAATGTTGGATTTGATGGAATACAACTTGTATTCAATTACATGGGGGTTCTCCAAAAGTTTAGCACCAGACAGATGTGCAGCACCTGCAATTCTGTGCAGACAATAGGCACTGTGTGTTTGGCTTGCTTACTTTGGTGACACTGAGGAAATCAGAGTGCTTAAATTAGGGGAGAAAGTGTTACCAAACTGTGAAAAAAAATAAAGTATTTAAACTCCTCAATGGGTAAGAAAGACAGACTAAGTTGTTTAAACATAAATCAAAGCAGAAAACTATGCAGGAACTAATACATACGTGGTCTGTCTCTTTCCACACCAATCTTTAGTGGTTCTACTGCTGAGATGTGAGACATAAACCAGCTTTTTTCCTCCTGTGTTTCTAAATGAAGTGAAATCACTCTCCTCACAAGGCTGACTGATAAAAGAAAAGAATTCTGATTTGCAATAACAGGGTGACAAGAATATATTGAATCACTGCTTCAAAGAGCAGCCACATCATTTCTGGTAATTGCACTACATGGAAAGTATCTTTTCACTTTTCCTTTCCTCCCTCCTACACTCTTGCCTAAGTAAGCAATATTTGATTTTTTTCTCTTTAGGACTTGCAGTTTTTTAATAGTGCTTTGAGCTTGTCTCTGGCACCACAATTTGTTCAACAAGCACTTTCCCTCCAATTGTAACCAGCTCACGGTGCAATCAGATTGATTAGTTTTCCATCCACATAAAAAACTGTGAACAGACAAAATTTTTGGCAGTTCAGTTAAATTACCCCTTCCTACTCCTTTGAGGTTGCTTTCAGTTTCTAATCCATTCAGTGAGATATGGATGTTAGGGTTTCAGTTGTCAGATTTCCCTGGGCCCTGAAGCATGATTGTACTGCACTGTGCTTGTTGGGACAAAACTCCCACGTCATCGATACCAGAAATGGTAAAAATCACACACCATCACTGCTGACAAGCAGAAGATCACACTGCAGGGGAGGCATTACAGGATCTGCTCATCTGAAAAGGTCATCAAAAACACCAGTTCTTGGACAATATGCCTACGGCTTTCTTGCTAGAGACCCAGACATGTTTTTAACACGCAAACTGAGATTAGCCCACCGACGAAAGGCCAGGAGGGACATCTCAGTGTAAAATGATTTTACTGGAGTCAAATTCACAATCAGTGATGAAAACGGAAGGATTGAAAACACTCATTGAAAAAAGGATTTACTTATTCAACACTTCTTACCCAGATGCACCCAAAAGAATATTGCTTAATTGATTACAACGTTATGAAAGACCTAGGAATGGATCCCTCCAGAAAATCTACTCACTATTTAATTACTATGACAACCTTTCTACACCATTCCTTGGCTGAGACTTGGAATTTTGCTGCTTCTATCACAGGGACACAGGTTTCACATGTGCCACGAACTTCAAATTATATGTGAAATCTACTGGAAAAAAAAATAATAAAGAAAAGCATCTCCCCCTCTGCCTGCACAGCTACAGGAAGGTGTGTTGGTACAAAATGTGCCATTCTGCCTTCCCCTTCAGCCCTCAGTTCCTCCATGCAGGGAGAGGGCCCTGGGGCTCACCTTTTGTGCCTTCTCCTTGCTACAGTGCTGCTCACGCAGAAGGAACTCCACAAGGAAAGCCATTAGCTGCAAAACTCAAAGGAGAAACAAGAACAAAACCACCCCCTGTGCTCAGTCCTACTCCCCAGGCCTATTGTTTCCTTTCAAACTTTGACCCACCAAGTGGAGGAGATTAGGGACAATGCTGAGAAAAGCTCCTTTCCCCCAGGAGAACCTACTGAGCCCATTTCAGTGTGTGCAACCCCCAAGTGTTCCAGCTACTCCTCATTTTCCCACTGTGAGAGGCTGCACATCACCTCCAGCCTGCTCTTGGAACTGGACAAAAACTGCTCAAGGGAAGCGTTCCCACCGTTTGCATAGCCCTGAACAATCAGGATCAAGTTGTGAGTGGAATTACAAGGGTCATGGGATCATCCCAGACTATGAACAATCAGCTGGAATGAACATCCCAGTACTGTCTCAGGATGGACAATCACTGCTGGAACGGGACTCAGTTTGCCTGCAGCAGAGGACAGTACGTGCTGAGACTCTCACAGAAAAATGTTACGCAGTATTTTGAGTTTTAAACTTATTTTTACCAGTTTTATAATTCACGTTGAACATAACCTTCCCATACAGACCGGGCTTAGCAAAGTCCTTCAGGTTTTTCAGACAGAAGGCAAAAAAGAAGAAGCAAAAAAGACAAAGACTGCAAGTCCGTGTGGTTTGATATAGCTTCTGAGATAATAAAAAAGCCAATTTTTTAACATTACAAACTCAATTCTTGTCTCTGAAGTGCTATTACATTTCCCTATGGGTGTGTTTCATATGTGCACATTTTGTGAGGATGGCAGCTGAACTGTGCAGAGTGCAAGAAAACAGTTCATTGATTAAACTGGTATAAAATTCATATATTTATCCTAATTGCAGAATTTATACAATCTAAAACTGCTTTCTTGCACTTACTGCACAGCCTGCCACTCCCTTGCAATGGCTATATTAAAAAAAAAAAAATCAGCTACTTTATTTACTAGAAAATAAAGCACATCTTGAAACTGATCAAATGCAATGATACACTCGTTAAAATAAAAATACACAAAACAGAGCCTGAGATTTTCATTTCAGTATTTTTGCCAAGAGTTGACATCACTGACGGATTTTTCTTCTCCTTTGGTTTTTCAGATGATCCTGTTTAACAATTTTCACTATTCAAGTAAAACAAATGGAACTGAATACCAGAAAACAAAATAAAAAGCACATTCTGCTTCATGAAATCAAAAGTATTTTTTCCCCTTGAAGAGCACATTCCTCGGTGTACAGGATTTACACTTCAGAGAACTGAGGGCGTTTCATAGAAATCTCTTAGTTGCATACAGATGCATTGATGGAGATCTATTGCTGCCTGCAGGGCTCAAACCTGCTGAGTTTACCTGAGCTTGGTGTTTTTTCTCACTTGATGGAGCACAGCACTGGAGAGGAACCAAAACGTTTTGACAACGCTGCATCACCTGCACCTCTTCGGAAGGCAGGGCCAGGTGCCCTGAACAATGTCTCGGGTGATGGAGAGAATCCTTTCTAAAGTGCACCGACTGGAGGAGCCTGGGCAGGCGGGGCCTGGTGAGTTCTCCACCCCTGGGACAAGCACCTCAGTGTCTTTGGTTGTTAGGTCTCCCCAGCTCTCTTGTTCACCTTCATCACAGCCTCCCGGGCCTGCTCCGGCAGCTGCAACGGGTCCAACAGGATCGAGGTGGTCCTGCTCAGGTGCCGCAGGGTGTTCAGCACCACTATGAAAAAAAAGGCAGGAAAGCATCAAGAAACACCATTAGTCTGACTGATCTTTCTTCTACAAAAGAGAGCACCCCTTGACACTTATAAACGTAAATTAAATACTTGCTGAATGGCAAGAGGGAAAGAATCAAGCAATGATGCCCAAACAGAAGGTCACTCCAAAGCTGAATACAAATCTCAGAGGTCTTCCCTCATTATGAGATAAATCATACTGCCAAATGTACTACTCCAAGTAGAGCCAAGCTTTTGAAATTTAAATGTAGTTAAACACTGTTTAAATTCTAGTATATTCAAAAAGTTTTTTTTCTGTCTTCACAGTCAGAAGAGGCTCTTAGTTTTTCACTGAGCTAACAAAAAGGAAGTGAAAGTCACATTAAGCATCATGTGCTTTCTTTGTCGTCCTCTGACTTTTAAGAAATGCTATTGTATTATACTTTCTATGATCTGGAAGAGCTGCTGGATAGAACTTCACTTACTTGGCCTCAGAACAGGAAGAGAACAGTGCTGATCCAACCAGGCCAGTGCAGTTTCATTCAGATCCTTAAAGCTTGTTGTGGAAACCATCCCATTGAAGGACTCAAACAACGGCTTAATGATAATGCTGAACTGCAGACCATCAAATGTCAAGGGAGACAACAAAGGGGGAGTTCAAAACATTCTATGGGAAAGGCTATGACAGAGAAAACATTGGATTTCTAAATGGACTTCAACTGCCAGAGGGACTGCAATATTTCAAAAATTGTACTTTCAAATCTGTAACACTAAGACTACGGAAAAAACCTGAACCTTAGCTCCTAGTGATATTCACTATACTTTGCAAAATTCCTCCACGCTGACCGGAAGGGTAAAAAAAGGAGAAGGGAACGTGCAAGTTTTTGAACAGCTTCAGTAACTGTAATTTTTTTTCCCCTGAAATCTTTGCTATTGTCTATGTACATTTCCCAAAAGACAGCCAGAGTTGCAGTTACAGCAGAGTCCACAAAAGATTTCTTGCAGTACAATAATCTAGCAAGAAAACCTTGCCTCTGTGTTACATTTCACTTTCCAGTTATCTCCCACACTTTGAGGTGAACAAGTTCTGCAGGTATCCATATCCACAAAGATGTGGATGAAAACTGAGGGCATTTGTTATTTAAGTAACTTGGCATAAAGTCACAGCATCAGAATCCCAAGCTCTTGGCTCTAAAAGTACCAGCACCAAAGCCCAAGTTCATCAGGTTGGTCTAAAAGGATACAATCCAAAACTTCCAGTTCTGCAGGGTCCTGCTTCTCACATACTCATCAAACAACCTCTTCATGTGGTCAAACCTTTGCCGCGTTACGGGAACCCCGGTAGCAGGGAGCTGCTGCTGGCAAGAACTGAAAATATGTTTGGAGGTCAGAATCCCACCAAAAACGATACATTTCTCTTCCAGAATAAATTGCAGCAGGAAAAAAGTGTGTATTCCTGGTACCTCTGGTGGAGGAGCTTCCCAGTGCATGATCCCCCCCCAGAGTATAACTGCTCCAGTCAGGAATACAAACTGTTTTCCCAACAATTTTGTCTATATTCAAGCAGCAAAGGGATTTATCAAGCTGCTACAAACACTTCTTCTCACAAACAACAAAACTGAAAACAAAGTATAACACAGAACAAAGTAATTTTAGGCATCCATTAAGGACAAGGCACATTAGGAGTCAAGGAAAAATTTACAGAGTTACTCCTAAGCAATGTTACAGAAGAAGATATAATGGAGATTCTTATGAAACAGATCAATTTAAAATAAAATCAAGCAGACTTCATTTTATCTTGTAAGAAAAATAAAGATATTTTGATTTACTGCTAATTCTAACATCATGCCTAAGCCTAAAGAGATGGAAGCAAAGCCACTGGTGTTCTCAACATGCTGTTTAGTAGTATATAACAATCATAAAACCACAGAGCAAACTGAGGCATTGCGAAAGTGAAGGGATTTACCACAGTTATGTTCAGCCAGTGACAAACTTCTGGAGCCCAAGCCCTGTGTCTTATGTACTCAATCACATTTTCCTATAAAAACTGACTGCATTTGAAAAGAAAACTGCAGCACAGCCACTGTGAAGAGTGAGAGTTCCATCACCAATGAGCTTTATAAAAACGTCCTTGCTGGCTTCTTCTCAGAATTATTCTGACCTGACACATCCTCCCTGATGCTGCCACTGTTGTGCATTCTGTGCTCAGAGCTTGCGGAAAACCCACACACAGTTTGCACCAGTGCCCATCCCACAGCAGCTCTGCTTGGAGCTGGCAGCAGCTCTGTTCTGTCCAACACCCATCTGCTGCCTGGTGTGACACTGAGCACACACTCCCTGCTGTTTGGCCCAAGCACCACTGAAGCTGCTGCTCCATCCCTGGAAGCTCCCTGCTCTCACAGGATGGTGGCGTTCAGCTCCTCGATTTCCTCCCGAAGGCGCCTGGTTTCCTCCTGCATCTGCGTCCTCTCCTGCTGCAGCTTAGCGATGTATTCCACTGTCTTCTGGAGCGTGATGGCATGGCTGATCTAGACCAAACACAGACACACAGTTCACCTTCTGCAACAACCTGAGATTCATGAAGAGTTTGTCCTCCTAACCTGCACTTCAGCGCCTTTAAATTTTGCTTCATTGTGTGTAAAAGCACAGGGTCAGGCAGAGCAAAACACTTCAGATACTCAACTCTGCGTTTCTCCGACTCCTCTTCACACTCCAGTACAGAGAAATGTGGCTGCAAGGGTTGTTTTCTTCCCTAAATTACATTTCTGCTACTTCATTGAAAGAAGTATTTTAATAATTTAAAATATTTTATTTCATTATCTGTCCTCTTAAAAATACTTACAGTTCTTACTTAAGTACTGAAGGATGTGCTACATCTCCAGACAGATTTACAGTGCTGGTAGAAGCGCTGCTTGAAGTTGATAATATAAATTATTTAGTTTGAGAAACCTGAAGCTATTAAACAGAAGGACCCACCAAAAGAGACAGATAATAATACTCTTCAGTTTGGAGGAAACAATTAAAAATCTGTACTTGAGAAATAAAATAACGAGACATTTTAGTAAAGCTGAGTTTTCAAAAAGTATTTCCTTTCAAATAGGCTATTCAAGTCAGGAAGTGAAATTCTGACAACATATCACCTAAATTTCTGAAACTATAAAAATTATGTAAACAAATCAACATGCTGCACAAAAAGCTTTCATATTTTCCATGTTTCAAAGTTACTGGTATTTAAAGGACACTAAAAATTTTGTTGTGCAGATATATCTGTATTTCAGTTTAGCAAACTAAGTTAACTAGTGTAGCCAGAGTAAGTTCTTAGTTTGGATAGTCATTTGACAATGAGAAATCAGTTGGGAATTTTTTTTCTCTGTAAGCCCATGCAAAAAAGACAGGTGAAAGAGGAAAAAAAGGCCTTGATTCTTAAAGACAGCTGGGTGGCGTAAAGAGTCCTAAAGAGATTTTCCAAATCATCTGAACTGACCATGACCCTGCTGGGAGGCAGAGATCTCAATGGTGTAGGAAATTTTAGGAATTTACCTCAGCTTTTCCATTCTACCTCTGCTCACTGCTGTGCTCCAGCAGTGCGTGCTCTGCTGTGCTCAGCTGACCACTCAACAGTGAAATGATTACATATATTAACAAGACTTTTAGAATGGCTCTTTCTTACATTTCACATTAAACTGTACGTGCTGCTGCAGTACTTACCGACTTGGAGTTGGCTGACACCAAGCTGTTCAGAGCACTGAAACCAATCTTGATATTAAACCTTCGTTTTTGTTCCGAAAGATGCTTCATCCTCCGATTCTGCATAAATAAAATCAGCTCAGTCTATGCTGTTCTCCTTTACTGTTCTACTGCTATGACTATTTCAGCTATTCAAATTCAGTGTCATTTTTGTTGTCTTGCTGGCATTCACAGTCTCCCCTGGTACAACTCTCCAGAATTTTAATAATGAATTGACAGTGTGTTTGTGGACCAAGCCACCTCTGACATCTGCACCTATTTTAAGCATCACATGCCAGGATGGCAAGGATAAAACCTGAAAAATATTGTATTACCTGGAGGTTCTAGACTTGTACAATATGCACATGATTTGTTACTTGCCAGCAAGGCATATGAAGGTTTGAAAGATACTATTTGTCTGTGTAGTGCTTTAGCACAAAGAAAAGGTCACCCTACACCTCTTTCTAAGCTTAAGCTGCATCATCAGGAAATAAAATATTTAGGATTTATATTAACAAAAGAACAAAGATCAGTAGACCCAGAATTGGTCCAGGCTGTGGTAGAAACACCTTGCAATCAGTAACAAAGAAAACAACTGGATTTTCTAGGCACAGGAGGATCCTGCAGCCCCTGGATTCCAGGGCTGGGGAGCTACATAAACCACTGACAGGAGCTCCCAAGGCTGGTGTCCATAGAAAGAAAAGACTTTCCAAGCTATAAAGGAGCTCTAGCTTCTGCTCCAGCACTGGGAATGCCAGATTATTCCAAGGCCTCTGAGCTACCAAGGACAAAGGAGCAGCCGGCGGATCCCTTCCCAAAGCTGGGGCCACACCGCCGCCCTGTGGCTCCTGCCCAGCCCAGCTGGAGCCTGGAACAGCAAGGGATCATCCCTGGGATGGTTACACATCACGGCCACAGCAAGGACACAGAAAAAGGATCCAGGAAGGAACAAAACAACTCCATATATGACTCCAGAAATCCCCACTGCACCGAGAGGTGTGTGCCAGGTGTGTGAAGGAGGTGCAGAGACCATAACTGTGTAACAGCCCAAGGATTTCTTTGTTCTGAGTCCCTCGCTGGCAGCACCTGCACCACTCAATAACTACTTTTTCCTGGGAATTTGCCACAGGAAACCTGCGATGAAGAAGCTTCTTTAACAGAGTTTGCACTTTGAGAACACACTCCTGGCAGAGTGAGGCTTTCTGGCAGCAGCTCACCATCGCCCCACTTTATAACGAAGGAAAGCAGTGTAAGAAAGCAGTGAAGTGGCTGCCCAAGCAGAATTGAGATTTCCAGTGGCCTCCACGCTTTGCCAAACTGAAATAACCATGTTACCTAGCAATACAGAACTGTTTAATCTAACAGTGCAGAGGAGCAAAAGCATATACATCTAGAGCCTGGCAAATATCCCTGTTTCTCTCTCGTTTTAAAAGAAAGTTACTAACAGTACACATCCAAAGCAATTCCTGCCAGAGGAGGTGTGTTTACATGGCGATGAAGCCTATTTCATTGCAGTGTCCCTACTTTTAAGAATGCTCCTCCATTTAGTGACCACTTTCCCACCATCAGCCAGCCCTACTAATTTGTTCCTTGGTTAACTTACTCCCTAGAAGCAGAACAGGCTGTATCTACTGCTTGTGAGCATTCATGCCAAGCAAATCACTGCCAACTTTTATGAGTAACATCCAGCATGGTCAGCAAGGGGCAGTTCTGATTCTCCTCTGCAAAAGATCTAGAACAGAGTGTAGTCACAGGCTGTAGGTGTCAAACTTACCTTTCTGCCCTGGAGTAATCAAACTGCCATCAACTCACAGGGTACACAGAGCCAGAGAAGCCAGAAGGGGGGTGGCACTTGCAAAACAGTAAAGTAACACTCCCTTTCACAACAGAATGAATGAGAGAGTTACAGCTGATTGTTCTGATGGGGATTTTCTGGAGGAGTTTCTCATACCACCATAGAAAGCGTTCTGACAAGGTCAGTTTGTGCATGAGGTACAACCAGTGCTCAGGTGCTATCTCCAGACCGCCGAGTTCTTACCCCAGTAATTCTCGAAGGGTTTTACAGGTGTAACTCATAGAGTCTGTGGAGCTGCTTCTCTGGGGAGCAGCATAGCATCACTGGAGACATGTAAGTAACTCAGCAGGTCAAGAACTTCCCCTCCAGCGATGGCCAGAGCCCAGCAGACTGAAGAGCCCCAACAGAACAATGCCAAAAAGCCACGGTTTAGAACACTAAGCCTGAAACCTTTGACCAAGTAAACTGACACCTGTCACAACACTCCTGTGAGCCACAGCAGGAACTGCTGTCATGACCATAAGGACCTGCAGAGGTACAGCTAAGCCTGGCGCTTCTGGTGACACATCCCTGAGGAGCAGAGTAGATTATTAGAGTCTGACATTCTGGATTGCACAGAGCAGCCTGGACGCAGCAGCAAGCTAAGCCAAACACACAAATATGCCACTGTCCTGAAGCACAACTTTCTCTAGTCCATGCTCAGACATCAGGACAGAAAAGTAGCTATGAAGGCAAAGAAGAAAAGCCCCTTAAAGGAAGGGACACACACCTTAAATGCAGCCATAGTAGGGTCAGTGGCAGATTTTCCTGAGCAGCTGTTCTGAGGAGACTGTGGACTGGGGCTCTGCTCAGAGGTGCAGGGGGAAGCCTGGCCTGAATTCTGACAGTCCCGGCCTTCATAAAGGAAAAAACACAAGACACATTAACAAACAACTTTCTATAGCAAATGTAACTGCTGAGAAGTTTCTACTCAGAATTGAACTGAAATGCAGTCAGCAACCAAATTACACTGTTTGATGCAGCAACCACATGCTAGAAAACATCAGGACTGCTGGGAAAGCTTAGGATATCAAGTCACAAGTGCCATACATCCTGAATAGCAAGATGTAATAGTCCTTTCACACACACATATTTCAGCAAAGGCATATTGGATGCGCAGGCTGTGATTCCATTGTCCTGCTGGACTCTCCGATTTGTCTCTAAAGGTCTGGGACATGATGGTGACACTTAAAAGCCATTTACCACCAGAACCAGCCCAGGGAATGTACCAGCTCCGTCGACGTACATGCAAAAGGAGTCTTTGCACTTACCTACAAGGATTGTGTCTGAGATCCTCCAGTCAAAATCAGAGCTATGACACTGGACAACAAACCTATTCAGCACTCCCTACACAGATGCCTTTCATTTTTTGGTGACTACGACAGCACATCCTTTTAGAAAGGAGCCACTTACAGGAAGCACAAAATCACAGTTTGTGGGGACACTGCACAGTCACTTAAGACAAAAATTGCAAACTACTGGATGCAACTGAAGCTGTGGGGTAGAAGGGCCTGAAAAGCTTTTCCTTCAAAAATTATCTAGGGATCCTCAAGGCCCATTTATACCCTGCCTACCCAACAGAAACACACTTCCATGTGCAGGGGAGAGAATGCTTACAGCTTTCTAACTTACTAGGTGTAGGTGAGGGAACTTGTGAACTGCAACAGTGGGAAGGGATGTGCTCTCCTTTCACCAACACATCCTGGACTACACTAGGAGGGAAGAGATGTGAGACTGTGGACTGGCTTTGTTGACTACTTGGTGCTCGCTGTGCTGGACCAACCAGAATGTTACTATGGAACTCCGTCACCCCGGGAGCCTGGGAACAGCACAGAAATAGCACAGAAAAAAACAGAAAGAGAGAGCAGGAGGGGCAGTGTGGGGGCAGAGGGAGAGAAGGGATGAGAGAAAGGAGAAAGTGGGGGGAGAGAGAGATTAAGAAAGAGAAAGAGAGAGAGATTTGTTACCTTGCCTTTCACTAAAAGTAGCAAATTAATACACGATTAACAATCCGATGACATGAAACACGGGCTAATGCACAAGGAACTGGCAGGCACCAAAGTCAGGCTTCTGGCAGGAGACCAGTATCCTTTCATAACTTAAAGCAGTATTACATCACATCAACAGCATAATATACTAAAATCTATCTCCATCTTCCTGCACACAACATATTGGGGAAACCCACTCACATACCCAAGGCATGTTTTCCAATGTGGCAGTGGAAAGGTGAGCTCCCTGGGCTCCTTCTAGCTTCTGCACAGTTAAAGCACAAACCATCCCCATCCACAGCACTGTGAATACAGGCCTCCTTGGAATCTTACTGTTGTGTGAGACAGAGTCTGTCAAGACTACAAACTGCTTCCAGGCCCATAAAGTGGCTACATGAAAAATGAGCAAACATAATGCTGAATGCACAAATGCATACGTTGGGTAACAGATGATTTAGTGGACTCTTCACCCTCCTGAGCACATTATGGCTCTCACTACTTGCAAATAACAGGCCTAGAAAACAAATATGTAATTTTTTTTTCTTCTCCTTACTCTGACAATTCCAGCTGGTGCAATTGCAACATTAGACTGAGACGTGGCTGGCGTCAAAATCCCCTCTCTTTTTAAAGGTGCTGGAGTTACAATCACAGCTCTGGACTGTCCCTGAAAGGCAGCTGAAGAACACAATTCAGTTAGAATAGTTAATGAGACAAAACAAAAGCTGGAGATTATTATGTTGTATGAATAACTCGCCATTAAACGGTGGGGGGTGGATCAATGGGTATCTATTTGGTACTATTTCACTGCAGTATAAAATGCCACCAGTCTTCCAATAATCTCAACCCCCTTAATCCAGTACAAAGGATTTGAGCACTCCAGCTATTTCTGAGTTTCCTAGCATCACTGTCACTGTTTCAAGACGAATTTAAAGATGTATGTAGTAATTCAGGGTGATGCAGAGTGTCTCTTCATTCTGTCAGAGCTGAGTTTGACAGGAGGAGGACCATCTTCAGCTCTCCTCTCCCATCCACACTTTGGGATCTCAGGCTTGCTCTGCTGACCCAGGAAGGGTCACTGACTCAGTACTTCATGCTTCCTTGTATATATATGACTTAAATCCTTTCCTTCAGCACTTCATCCTACCAGCTTCTTTCACTGTCTGGTTTTACAGTTGCTTTAGATGACACACAACCACAAGACAACCAAATGTGACTGGGAATCAGCATCAAAATTCCAGAAAATATGCTAAAGAACCAGGAGTTCTGCAGTGCTTAGACAGCTAGAGGTAATTCTGAATAGCAGCAAATGTCTCCACATGAATCTGTGAAGATCTCCATGTAACCAATGCAGATGTGCAGTTACTAACACAGCATTCATGCTGACATGGTTCTTGCCCAGTCTAGACAGAACATGACTGACCATCCTATCCTGTTACTAAGGGAAGAATCAGGCAAAGACACAGCTTCTGTGTGGGTTTTGATAGAACTGAACCAAACATATTCGGCTTCTCTCTTGGCTGTATTGGTTCAGCTCTCCTTTGTACAAAGTCATGATGCAGGAGAAGTGTCAGCACAGCTCAGTCCCTGCCGAGCCACCCCTCTGCAGTTCAACATCAGGATTCTGAAGGATGCACACAGAGCAGGACAGGGACACAGTGCAGGGTTATCCAATGTCCCCTCCCTGACAGTGTCACCTGTGACTGACAACTGTGTTTTGACTCAACTGGAGTTTCTGCACAGCCTCCATAACAGAGGCCTGCAGATTGCACAAACCCTGTGCCAGCCCTTGCGTGGGTCTGTCTGGAGGAGAGCTCTGTCACTGACATAGGGAGTTCATTCTTTGAGCATTCCCACATCTAACGCTGCAATCACAACCCTTCCACTGTTCACTGTGGTTCAGCTGGACTTACGACATCTCTATTGAGCTCAAGAGCCTACTCTTACCAGTGCATTAATGCTGCTGCACAGGCTTGGCCTTCCTGACTTCCACATTTGGGAAACCGCAACCAGCAACAATATTTAGAGGTCACTTTACATGAATCGTGTTTTTATCCTACACATGCATCTTTTGCAGACTTTCCTCTCAAAATCAGCACATTTATCCTGAAGTGGTGATAGCAGTGAAGTCTTGTACATGAAGTCTTGCACCTGATGAGACAATCTGTACAGGTTTGAGTCCTTATACCACAGAGCAGTTCTAACACAAGATACAATGTAATTTGCTTTATAGTCTAGAGATGATTTGTTTGTCCTGAACACAAATGACAGGCATAAATGCCTCAGTTACAAGTTCTAATGTTTATTCTATTGCCAAAAATAAAGCTCTAGTATTTATATAAATTCTTGGATTTGTTCCCTGAGCTTGATGTCCCAGTAGTTTAGGAACACCATGATCCCCAAACACATGCCACTAATCTAGATGAGAAACAAAGCCACTGGTTGTGATGGTTTAGAAGTAAATGGTGGAGCATTGGGAAAGTAATATATGGGGTGAGGAACAACCCAGGAAGCACTGAGAAGTAGGAGCAAAGGCTTTCTGAAAATGAGTTGCCTAAAATCTTTACTAGGTGAGAAATGCATGCCTTGACTGCTGAAGGTACATGGACTGTTGGTTTATAACATACTATAGATAGGAACACTGCCATTAACACCCTCCTGCTATTAATCATGGACCAAATTGATCCCAGTGACATCCTAGAATTAGATCTTGGGTCTGTTCTTCTGAACAGTGATTTTTCTTTTTGGTGGGTAACCTCACTATCAGGCCCTGGCAGACACACCTACTCCCTAGTAAAGCCTGTTTAACAGTACTCCTCCAGGCAGGCTTTTTCTCGAATTATTGTTGCACATTTCAAGTGGCTGAAGTCACTTGGTCCTCAGCCAGCACAAGTCTAAAAATAGCCTGCAATAATCCTACGAAAAGCGTGCTGCCTGTCCTGTTCCAGCCTTGAGCTTTCCTACAAGAACCACCTCAAGCAAAATTCTCTCTCCTCATTATTCTTTGCCTTGTGCAGCGCTAGTGGCTCCAAATCCCACCCAGTGTGGAGGTCACAGGTGTTCCTACCCTGACCTAAAACCCACTCCTGACTTAAAGCATCTCAAGGGTCTCTAGACTGCTTGAGACAAACATCTCCAGCTCCCTCAGCAGATCTCCTTCTCTCCTCTCCTCGGGGAAGGTAACACTCACTCCCTACTATCTCTTTCTCCACTGCGGCGGAATGGTCTGAGGAGCAGTTAATCACAACAGCATCACACCTAAATCCAAGGTTTCTATGGGGCAGGAGCATAGAGCTGATGCAGCTACACAGCCCATCACAGATGTTACGAGGAGAGACCCCCCTTTGCAGGTCAAAAAGGGTCTTTTCACACTCAACCAAACTGCTTCCAATCCTTGCAGCAGCCCAGAGCATCCCACTGAACAGTGCAGCCACTGCATTCAGGGGCTCCGTGGACACCCTCAGAAGCTCTATTTTAACTTATTATGTAAAGCAAGAAAGCAAGAAGGTCTTTTCCTCCTGTTAGTCCCACTCAGAAAAGGAAAACATCCCCCGGTAGTGCTCCTCACCTGGGGTGATGAAGGCATTCTTTACCAGTAAGGACACTGTTTCAAGCTTCGGACCAGGCACTATTTTTTGTGACTGTTTCGGCCTTGTCCCAGCACTGGCCAGAGGAACAGGTTTGGGGACTGCAAACGTCAGCTGGGACTGCAGCTGGGGCCGGGGCTGCCCCTGCACAACAGCAGTCTGGAAGGCCAGGTTACAAGGCACTCCTGCCCCCGGCTGCTGCGTGGCCAAGACCACGCTCTGGCTCTGGCTGAAGGTGGTGGCAGGGGCGTTGTGGGTCAGCGTGGCAGAAGCCGTGTGAGTGATGACTGTGGATTCACAGAGGCCGAACTTGGGGGTTTCTGGAGCAGCGAAGGTGGCGGGCGCAGGGCTCAGGCTGGGGCTCAGCGGCACCGCGGGCAGCGGGGACTGGTGCTGTGCACTCGTGGGTTGCAGCAGTGGCAGGGGCGTCGGGAACACTGACATAAAAGTTTGTGGCCCGCTGAGAGACGAGTCAGGAGGGAAGTCTGCTGGCTGGATGAAAGATCCCCCACTTCTAATGCTGGAACACTGGTCTGCAACAACGTCAGGAATGACAGGAGCAGGTACTGAGGAAGGAATCAGTCCATCACTGATGTTCCCTGCTGGAAGCGTGCTGGGCAATGAACCCGACGGCAGGACAGGAGACTGAGAGACAAGGAAATATCACTGATTCAGACATGTCTGAACTCCTCCTGAGAGGACACGGCTCATGTTGGAGCCTTTTGTTTCAAACCTCTCTTACCTGGGAAGAGTGGCTGCTGCTGTCTGTGGTAGCTGAGCTGACAGCAGACACGGAAGGGAAATAATTACTGGAGCGACTGGGCGTGAATAATTCTGAAACATGAAAAGTCACCTATAACTTTTCTACTTTTCATACTCAAGGTACAGCATTGCTAGAGCCTAAAATTTACAGGAATATCAGTACTATTTAGCAAATAATGAAACCATGAGATTTTTGCTTCATACAACTGCTTTCTTTTGAATGAATTGCTGTCTTCCAGACGAACTGATCTCTTTGGGGCTGACTTCATCAATTTTCATGCAAACTGGGACACTGCATGTCCCATTTAAGGTTCATCTACACACAGACAGCCAAGAGCTGATCCTCAGTGCAGTCCCACAAAGTTCAGTTATCTGATGCAGACTGTTTGTACAGCCAGCAAATAGATATGACTCTTTACTTCCATGAAGATCCATAACCATCAAAGTTGCCAGCAGTGGTTTAATGTCATATGGAATTCTTGACAGTGCCATAAAATATTCAAAGACAAACAAAATGTTAAATGTCTTCATCACTAAGAAGTGTGAAATGGGAAAACCTTAGATATCTGTAACACTTAAACTTATTTTAAAATCTAGTTCGTAAATCACTGCAATATTTAAGAAATTAATGAACTCTAGATATGATTCTTACCCTGAAAAGGCTCAAAAGTATCCATAAAATCAAAATTTGGCTGGAGAGGAATAAGCCCTGGTTGAATCATGTCAGCATTTCCTAAGTGTCCTGCAAAATTCAGGAGACAGATTAGATTAGCTTCCCATCACTCACATAATAACAGCAGCAGGAATAAAACACTCCACAGCCAGGCTTGGCCGAGATGTTACAGAAAAACTGCTGCTGAAAGGAACTGAGCATCTGCTTCTCTTCAGAGCTACAGCACAGTCCAGAATTCAAAGCCACTGGGGAATGAAACTTTCAACTACTAAAATGGAAGAGGTGAAACCTGAAGGCTCTAACTGACATCTGGGATTGCCAAGCTCGGATGCCTCCTGCTCCAAAACCTCCTGCACTACACACGCAACCTTGCTGGAAGGACAGCCTGACCCACCACAGCTCATAGCAGAGTATTTTAAAGAAAACCACCACCCTTTAATTTGCCTTGAGTACAATTCATGTAAACCATGGCTGCTCTGGAGTTGCTCAGACATCCATGCAGCAAGGATGGTGCACAGTGGACATGTGCTGTCCCATCAGACAGTCAGAGCCTCCAGACAGAGCTGAACAGCTCCTGGGATTGTTTGTACAGATGCGACTTGCACTGGTTCTACTGGACAAAGCCAAACAAAAATACACAGGCATTTCCTTAAAAATACACACACAACTATGCTTTGAGATAAATCACAATGCCTTCACCATTGATAAAGTAAATACTGCTCATTAGAGATTTATTCAGAGCAACATTAGGAGGCAAAGCTGGGAGCAGCACGTAAGAAGCTAAGACAGAAATTAAATTTGGATCATTAATTGGGATTCCATAACCTACAGAATCATAAGACAGCTACATTCTCTGACCTGTTTTTATCTATATTAGCAATATAAGATAGATTTCTTAGGCAAGGCTACAAGAGCACCAAAGCAACAAACCAGAGTTTTTGTAGGGGTTCTCACTGCAACATAGCTACAGCCAACAAATACCTATGTCCCTGGAATTTGGCCAGGAAACCAGCTGATGTGAAGACAGTGTGGAGAACAGGGTGTCGGTGAACTCGGACATGAGCATGTCTGCATCCAAGAGGCTGTCTTCCTCCATAGGGACGGGGGTTTCTCTGCCATACCTTCTTTTTTGCCAGAGAACCACATCATCATCCTGCCAAAGGAAAGGAAGAGAGGTCAGGCTGCCTAGCAATGCCAAAGCAGTCTGGTGCAGATCTATAAAAGCAGCCCTCATTTTTCATACTTTTAAAGAAAGAACCTCTCTTTGAGGAGCCATCAAATGGACTGAAACATTAGCGGTGCTTCTGATACACCAACAACTTCAGCTCACTGCAATACCACAACACTCTGGGAAAGGTTTTTGTCCAAAATCCAGACGTTGACTAGAAGGATGTAAGACAAATAACAACATTTCCTTGTTTGATTGTTTGCACAAGTATTTTTGCACCTAGTTTAACAATCCCTTGCTTTGAATAAAGATTAAAACCAACATGAATAGCCAGAATGCAAAGCAAACAACTTCTGGCTTGTGAGATGTATCTAAAACTCTGAAGTGTAGTGAAGTGTAATTGTACTCCGAGTTTGCACAAGACAATATTTGCCCATGAAAAATACAACATAATGTGACTTGGCTTACTCATCCCTCCCTACAGGCTGAGCTAAACTGCACTGCCTTGCAAAAACAACAGAACAGTGCTTCTGATCATCAATTTATATACCCAAAGTAGGTTTGATAGCTTAAGAGGACATACTAAATGGTGATACCATTGTTCCTTTAACCATTTTGTCCTTTTTTAGGATCCTGGCATAATATCTGCCTGAGCTGTGGGCACAGCAGGAAGATCTGCAACATGTAGCTCACACATCTTCACAGATTCAGTTACACAAGCAAGGCAGCAGCGCCAGTTACAACTTAGTAACAAGATGAAATCATGTGCCAGCCCTCAAAGAGATTGATCTCTCTGGGTATGCAATGCTGATTCCCATTTCTTCTGTCACAGCTCTTTACATTCAATCTCTCCTCCATCCAATTTAAGCTACAAATCTTACACTGCTCTCTAAGGCACAAAACATTAAGGTGTCTAACCTCAATTAAGGCTTAAGCAAGATGCTTGTCTTTAGATTTTAATCAAAGCAAGCTACTGCACGTTACAGCTTTGTTATCTACTGCAGGTTCTACAAGCACAAATGCTACCACTCTCAGTGGTGTTACCTACCCCGACCAAACTTGAAAGATCTTCATCTTTATGTTTCTGTAACTGCAAAAGGAGAACAGAAGAGATGGTGAAGTCAGAACAGGTCCTGTATGTGCCAGTGGAAGACCTGATTTTGCGAAACTTTTAAGACCCAATCATGCACAATCAGTCCCAGCACAACAATTTTTAGTTAAGTGGAACTAATCAGATAAGCATGTCTGTACCAGCTTATCATCTCTTTTAAGTACTCTTGCATGCCAGAAAAAGCGACAGAAAAAACTCAAAAAGCAACAACATACTGATCAAGCTCAAGTAAACTACTTTCACTATGTAAACCAACAGACCCTTTTCTTGAAGTATGTTCTCCACTTGTGGTATTCCCTGATGACTATTTCAATTCTTCGTTTCCAGTATTTCCCTTCTGTTGCAATGGCCTGAGAACACAAACACATACCATGAATTACACGGAATCACATAAGGGCTGAATATTCAATACATTTCCAAGCACATATTCAAGCATAAAAAATGCAAAAGAAAGCATGCTAATTCTGTTTGAGCTCATGAAACAGCAGACCACACTGTCCCAGAGTTCAGCTATCACAGAGCAAATCTGACAGTACTAACTTCATCTTTCCCACAAAAACCAAACACAAGATGACGTCTGACTGCACTGTCAGCATCTCCCACAGCAGCTCAACCATAACCAAGAATTAAGAAATGGCAAAAAAAAAAAAAAACCTTTTAAAATTAATTTACTGAAATATAACGTATAAAGCACACAATATCCTGTGAATTTCACAAGGTCACATGCACAGACACACACACAAGCAAAAGCTGCTACAAATGACACAAAGCAATAAAAATCTGATGTCCAGCTCAGGGAGGACCTTGCAGGCCACACATTGATGGCAACAAAAGCATCAGACAATATGGGTCTTCAATGTATCACAGAGAGCAGTGTGTAAGTTGGGGAGAGCAGACTAATGAGAGCCTTAACTTTGTGTTCGAGGGTCACTTTCAACACAAACATCAACACTGTTCTTTCAAAAACCTGAGACAGTTCCACAAACTCATCTGGAACTCCCTTGAGTTATAAATTATTCTAGAGTTATGCAGTATAGAGAGTCACATATTGCCACATCAAGGGCCTCACTGGTTTTCTGCAAGGAGCCAGAGGGCAGATGTTAGTTTTCATTTATGTTAACAGGAGCACAAAAATGAAAGAACACAAACTCATATTTGCTCTGTCTGTGAAACTACCTTGACACAGAAAAATAAATTGCTCGTTCTCTTGAAACCACACCTCACCCATTACATAAAATACAAAAAACTCTCCCAGGGTCACTTAGATTCAGTCCTGAAAAGAGTCATCGCTCTGATTTCCCACCGACTTCCAGTCAGAAGACAGCAGTGGCTGTCTAAATCTTAACTATTCAAATAGCACTTCTGTGACTTATGATTCATTAAACTACAACATTAACATAAGTTACACAGATAACAAATGTCCTTCTGGCTGCACCTTGATCATCTTAACGTGATGAACTCACAAAACCAGGTTCACTCTGCTTTTAATGGTTCTTTCTAAATAAAAACAGAGCAGAGATTGGCTATGCTGCCCTTCTTTCCAGCAGACCAGAAAATCCTGCTACAAACTCCAGAGGCCACTGGGCTGTTCCTGGGGTTTCACACACCTCTGGCCGACGGTGCTCATCAACGTCCACAGAGCCGTCCAGTGGGGTCACGAAGTGGCACACGGGGTTCTTGCGCTTCTCCAGGTCTGAAACAACAAGGAAAATGCAAGTGCTGAGCACGTGCAGGGCCTGCAGAGAGCTCTGTCACTTCAGTGGCAAGGTGTGACAGCGAGCCTAGCCAGGATTCCTTCCCAATAAACAACAGAAACAGGGAGATCTCAGGCTGTGCTTGGAGCACTCGGCACATCCTCAGCGTAGGCACATCTAAGAAAGCCCTGATCCAATGGCACTGCCTCTGAAACATCAGGCCTTGAGCAGATTCCTGAGCTTTTTACCAGACAATAATTTCCATTCTCTTTTCTCACCGATGTCTCACGAAAGACCCGCCCCCAGCGCAGTACTTACACTGCATATACCAGGCCCTCCAGATGGCGTTATTGAGACGGATTTTATCTCTCCACTGAAGCTTCAATCCCTTAAAATTTTTCCATTTTGGTGAAACCAACCTTCCGCTGCAACAAAACAGATAACAAATCATTCTGCTTTCAGCTTTTCTCTCTCCCTTCCTTTCAAGACAAAGCATCCCTGCAAAACAGCCAAACTGTCAACACAAAACAACATCAAGCCACGTTTGGCCAGTCACAACTTTTGCTGTCCATGGCTCACTGAGCCAGGAGCCAGAGATGAATCCAGTCTTCAAAACTCCTCCATGAGAACTAAGAACTGCCACAACTGGTCTCACAAATATCAACAGGAATGAAATTCATTTCACCCACACTTTTCTCTTTGCCATTATCACACCTTTTCAAATCCCCTCCTATGAGCTTCCACCCACTGGGAATGAGATTACCCAAAATTAAGAGGCTTCTGCATGTTTGGTCACATACAGTTGTGGCTTGGACTTTCTGAAGTCTATTTCTACAGTTCCACTCGATTTTCCAAGCTGGTAACACTGGAAAGGAAGAACGAAATGCCAGTTCTGGCCCAAGAAAAAACACAACCCACCAATTCTACACTGCTGGTAATCAGAGCTGGGCACAAAGGAGTACCAACAGGCTAGAAAGAGTAACTTTTCTTCAAGGAAAGGCAAGGCTGGAAAAACAAATTGCTTATGTATGAACGATCCTGGGAGGTGAAGGGAAATGCAAGGAAAAAGGAAGAAGCAGCAGGGATTCCAGTAAGCACTGTATAAACACAATCTACCCAGCCCTTAAAACACACCTTTATGAATCATTAATCCATACTATCGACAGGGCAGAGGAAGTAGGAAATACTCATAACACAGTAAATTTCAAGCCGGAGATTAAAGTATAGGAATTGTGCCTATCCCAGGTTCCCCCTCTTATTTTTGGGAGTTTTAGCCCCACATCTTCTGAATTTATGTCTCCTGTGCTGTTTGTGCAACCTTGCTACGAGGGAATTGGACCAGCAATACCATCTGCAACCCATACAACTACAAAGGAAACAGGTTCACCTTGGCACACTACGAGCATCAGGTCAAGAGGTGATGGACACGAAGGAGTGACACGAGCAATGTCACCTACAAACACTCTGCCCTCTCAGAAGAGATCCCTGAGCACGTGGTCAGTCTGGAATGGTCTCTGCCATGAACTGCAGGGCACTGGAGATGTACCAGCACAGACAGTGCCCGACGAGTCAACTTGCCTCACACATTCAGTACAAATGAACTCAGAGAGGAATTATTTATCCTTAAAAGCCCAATTCACATTTAAGCTCTAAAATCGCTGTGCAAATAGGAAGCACATCCTACAGAAGAGCCAGGCACTTCCCTTAGCTCTGCAAAGCCCACGTATAGAGCCTGAGGCTGGAGAACTGCTGATTCCCAGTTTCCTATTTGGTCTGGGAAACCTCCCGACAGCAGCTCTTCTTAAAGAAATCTTCTAATAAAACTTGCAGTACTATAAACAAGTAAAAAGGTCTCAGCCTAAACAAAAGCAACCAGAATGCCAGAGCTGCCAATAACAGGATATATTAAATTAACGTTTTTTTCACGTATTTGGCTCACCATTTCTTTCCTCCCTTGCTGACACCGTAACTGCTCTCACACTCAGGTATTCCCACAACTCTGACAGTAACAGAGGACCAAATGCCAGACTTCAGCCAAGCTCTGCTCTTTCAATTTTACTACTATATAAAATTTCAGTTGTGGCAACAGGTTGTAGCAATGCACCAGCAGGCGAGTTGTTGCCCAACTGTGAAAAATTTTTTTTTCCTCCTTGTCCTCTTTAAAAATAAACTGCAATGCTCTTGTATGCACGAGGAAGCAGATGCAGAGACCAGGTATGAACTGCACTGGAAGGACAATTCCCAGCAGCAAGAGAACGGGTAAATGACCAAGTTGTGAGCCCTGTCCATGCCCGGCTGCGCCTTTGGGATGTAGGCTGTACACTGGGCTATGCTACAAGGCTGCTGTGGCCTCTGGGACACTGGTACTTGATAAAAAATAAAGTATAAACAAAATTTGGTACACAAAATAGAACATCAGCACTCCCAAGACAAGCAGACTTGATGGAGCGAGCAAGTGCACGGAGTGGGAGTGAGAGCAAACCATGTCAACTATTAGCAAGAATAGAAAACTCACTGTTAATGTATTTGTGCTCTATTTTTTCTGCCACTGGGCTCTAAGACACTCAGTACAATCAGACTCTGAATGGTCACAGACATTTAGGAAATCCTTCTGGATTACTTCTTTTCAGAAGTGCATCCATATGCTACTCTTTGAAATACATCTCCCAAAACTCCACTTCTAAATTTCAAGACTTTTAGTTTATGGAAAGATCTCCAACTATTTTATCTCACTGTTACTCAGCCCATGTGCCAGGGCAGAGGGTGGATCTCCACCCATTTAATATTTCTCCCATCGCTGCAAACTGTCCCAACACCTTCAGTGTTCACTGCACAGCCAGCTCTGCCTCAGAACCACTGCACGCTTTATCTTTCCTTCTAAACCCAGACTAAAGCACATCTTTTCCTGTTTCTCATCTGTACATTAACAGTTTGGAGACAGGAGATTACTGTGCTGATGCATCACCAGCACTGACAAAGTGCCCACAAGCCTTTGACTAAGAAATCTGTCAACTTAATGTTCATCTCTTCATAGCTCTGTGTGACTCGACAGTTTGCCAAAGCAACAAAACTCTAATAATCTGCACTCAGAATAACAAGAGCAAATGCTTTTCTATAAAAAGACTAAAAGGAACTGTAATCAAGTCTTGTACACTCCTTGCATCTTCAAAGAGCTAATTAAAACTGGAATTAAAACACAAATAGTTTAAAATATTTTCAATTACATTCTTAGAAAATGCTACACAAGACTAGTACATCAAAAGAAGGAAGTGATTAAGAACCTATTCTTAAAATAATTATTATTTTTAGTTCCCATGGGAGCAAAACACAAGTCCAGCTTGAGGTCATAAGTGAAACGACTTCAGCCTCAGTGGAGAGGAATCAGCATGAAGCTGACAACAATATTTAGACACTACTCCAAATTCCAAAGTCAATGGAAAGTCAATTACTTTGAACAACACTGACTGAGAGCAGCTGCCTAACTAAAAGCAGTCTTCAGATTTTAAAGCAGCAAAACAACAAGAAGAAAAAAACCCAAACAACTGGAGAGACCATCTGGCTGCTGCTCCTGCCAGTCCTGCAAGACCACGCCAACTCCTAGAGCAAATGTGGAGCAACTTCCCAACAGCTGGATGGTCACCGTGTACCTGCAGCACAACCCAACAGCACACCCATGGTCACGGCCCCCTCTCCAACAGCTGCTGCAGCTCTGCAGGGATGCTGCTTCCAACCAGGGGAGCAGGAGACCATCCCAAGGGAGAACTGGACCCAACAGTGCACGGTACAAGCCAGGACAGCTGCACTCACAGCATGTGGGAATGCTGGGGCTGCACGGAGGGTGCCCAAGCTGAGGAACACAAGGAGCCAGGCTCACGGGTGCATCCTGCAGGCAATGCTGCTGCCAGAAGCTCAGCTCATGTAAGCAATGCTGGAGGAAGAGGTGACTTTCATATTTTCCTCACTGTCACACACATATCAAACCAAAGCAGCTGAAAACCATCTGACGGGTAACTTGCAATGCATTCCAGCAGCTCAGCTCAGTCTCCCATGTAAAAATCTCCACCTCCTGAGTTCAAATGTGCTCATCGAGTGATTTGATCACAGCAAACCAGCCAAAAGAGCTTCAGCTCAACAGCCAACAGAGCTGGAAATCCCCTTGGACACAGCAGCCGAATGTGCTTTGGAGGAGTCGCAGGGCTGTCATAGGAGAGGCTGCAGCCACCCGAGGCTGCCACTTCCATTTGCTGCAACTTTCACCTACGAGTCCTGGATACACCAGGAGAGGCTGGAATCCGTTCCCAAGGTTTTTTACATGCTGTTTCCCAGCTCAGGAATTACCTCAGGCAACTGAGATCCAAGCAAGCAGACAGATAACGCAGCACTGATCTCTCACAGCTCTCCATTTGTAAAACGCCAGTGAAAGCAGCTGTGTTTTATAACAATTACAAACCTTCAAACATCACAAAATTTGCAACAAAGTACAAGAAACAGACATCCACTGTGAGAGTGTGACCTGATTCCCTTCAACACCTTTGATTCCTAAATTTTTCTTCAGTCAACTGAAATGTAATTAGGGAGCAGGTTTGTATTCTAACAGTACCCTGACAGTATCCACAGTATTACAAGCAAAGTTTTGCCTCTGAGAATCTCATAAGTTCTTTCTAGGTTAATAACACTCAGTTAATGATTTTGCAGGATATTTTAGTGACGCTTTTGATTCAGTAGAGACAAGGCAAAGGGGTGACCTTCTTTGTTAACAGATACACGTGAGATGCCATTCACCGCTGCAAAATTTAAACCAGTAGCTCTCCCTAGCACTGAAACAACATTCAATTAATCAACTCAATGAGAAACTTCTTCCAACATCTGCAGAAGCACGATCAAGCTCTGAGATAAGATGACTCACAACAGAAGAATCCCCTGTTCTCCTCCCTTAATCAGAGGATTTTAAGATGGACTTCAGTCAGCATAAAACCACATGACAAAAGCACCCTCCAGATTTGGACAGAAAGGGACATTTATCTGTGTGCAAATTCAGAAGAAATTCGGGGATTTTTCATTACTTATTAGCATTTAGAAACACCAGCATTTTAGGAGACTGTTTTCTACAAAGAGCACTGAAGGGGCAGAGAAGCAGACTTTAAAATATTAAGATAAATTCCATATATCCTCCACTTAACAGGTGGTTTGAATACATGTCGATTAAATGGAAACTATATGGTATAGTAGGGTAGAACTTATGGGTTTTACACAGCTCAAATGCTTTTATTCAGCTGTTTCTGATTCAACTTGCAGCGCCCCAGTTTTTATCTCCCTCAGAAACACTCACAACAGTACCACAGCCTTATGTTTAAATCCTTTTCTAACAGAAGGCAATAGGGAGGATTTTGCTGTAAACATCAGCCTGAAAAATCCCATTTTCCCATTCAGAAAAATTTAAGTTCATTCTCCACACCATGACATGTAAAAGTTGCTGAGCAGGAATTTCAGCTGGGGAGTGATCTTGGGATTGTAGTGAACTAAATGCTGCACCAAGTAAGAAGCCTTTAAAATACCCTCTGAAGATGGAATGCAGGATCTCCTGCTTAAAATAAGGGAAGGGTGAATTACATGCCCATGGCTATGAAATGTGTGAGTGACAGCACTAGAAGTGGGGCACGGATTTTTTTGATGTACCACTGTGCTTTGCACATAAAGCCCTCATTTCCACCCTCTCATCTTTCACTTGGTTTGATATGCAGGGACAAGAAAAATCTCTGGCTACATTTGGCTCCCTAGCTCAGGAGGTGTTATTTTTTCTCTTGCACTCAGAGAGCACCTGGCCAAGATCTATGGTACATGGAATTTAAACACAAACCTCCAAGCCCTGTGGTTTAGATTCCACAGGCCTGCCCTGCTGCCCAAATATGTATTCCCAGCAAGCCCAGCAGACAGCCTGGAAAGCAGCTACTGCAGGAACCACTTCTCCTACAGACCATTGGAGCCTAGCGTGTTATGGCTGTAAACAAATTATTTTGTTTTCAAATCTGAATTTTGTCAATTCAGTTTACAGGAAGAAGCTACAGAAAAGTCCTGTGTTTTCCTGTTCAGGTAACAGATTCCCACTGCCCTTGTGCTAAAACAACTCTTTTTTGCCTTATTAGCTCCAGCCTCAAAACCCACTTCCTCTGTGCCTTCCCTCAGTTCCTTCCTGTACATGATCATGCAATTTTTTGAGATAGGGTAAGAATTTTACTTTTATTAGAGGTAATGGCAATAAGGCTCTTAATTTAAGTAATAGGACAAAATCTGATTTGATAGTACAGTAGCTAAATAGATTTGCTTTTTCAGCAACACAGAAAAGGAACCTTCTGGCTTCTGCCCAGCATATTTTTTTTTGAAGGCGTGGTTTTAGTTTGTTTTTTAATCTCCAATCTGTTTTGTTGGGGAGTTGGGCCTGTCAGCACAGCTCTCCAAGAGCCAAAACTAACAGTATTTCCCCAAACAAAGGTTCATTCAGAGAATCAGATTATATGCATTGTGTGTTGGAGCAAAGGGGCAGGCAAGAGAAACCAAAACATTTCCACATGGCGTGAATGTGTGTAGGACTGGCAAGGAGACTGTGTTTTAGCATCTTACTATTCCTACCCACAAAGTTAATCCCAGCTGCAGCCCGAGGATACTAATCCCAGACAGAGCTCATTTTAAAAGCCAAATTTAGGGCAGGTCATTTGCTTGGTTACCTGGTTCATCCTCCTTACCTGAAATCCTCCCACAGTAGCAGGCTTAGGGTTATAGAGGGATGTTCTATTGCCCACAGACCACAAAGGACAGCAGGGAGCTTTGTGCTGCAGTTAAATCAAACATTTTAAAACAATCAAAGCGTCCCCTCACTATTTGATTAATCTCCCTTTAAAAATAATACTTCCATCTTGAAGACAGAGATACCGGACCAGAAGAATATTTTTCCTCTGTCGTGAGCATTATCTATTAAGAAGTGTTAGAAAAATAAAAACAAAGATCAAATTTAGCCACTGGCAAATTGGAATTGCAACACCTGCCAAGGAACACGTTATCTGGACTAACTTCACGCAGGCAGGCTCAGGTATGCACCTCCTGAAATGGAACAGGAAAGTGAAAGGTCAGCTGTATGCCAGAAGCAAATACTCCTGCCCCAACAAATCCACAAGAAACTTTGATTTATTCATATTATAAATTCAATGCTATTTTAAGCTTGGAAATTTAATGTAATTTGCATAAACGAAAGTTTGTAGTGCCTGAGTTCTTGCTCTGATTATCTGGTCTACAGTGGACTCAGGAATGACCAGGCAGGTGTTGTGCCAAGGCAGCCTCCTTAGGGAGAGGTGAAAAACCCATGTTTTGAGAGCATTATCACACCTACCCTGACAGCTTTTCATATCACCATCGTTGTGTCAACCAGAGAAGGGAGCCTCATGCTGCAGTTTTAGTCAAACACAACGTGGCCAAGGTCAGCTGTGTGCAGGATGAAGCTGCACCCACAACCTGCAGCTGGGAAGGACCGCTGAGAAATGCCTTCACCAGATGCAGGTTTCATGCAGGTTATGAAAGAATGAAAAGAGCACTGGGCAAACATAAAGAACAGTACAAATATCAAGGAGACTTGAAGGCCATAGTGTCCTTCAGCCAGTGGCTATTTAAAGACTCAGAATATTTAGACAGTTTCTCATTTCCAGTCAGAAATCAAAGGATATTTCTAGAAATGTTCCTGCTTTTCAGACATTTGTTCAACAGTGGCTCACTTTAGTACAGAACTGGAACAGCAGGAAAAGAAAAAAACTGAAGTAATGTCATTAGTATGTCAGCCAAAAGGCTGAGAAAATGGGCCTTACCATCACATCTGTCACCACTGACCCTCTCAAAACCTCTCCCTGATCCCTGCTGTCCTTAACTTTGCCCCTTTACAAATGTCACACATTTTGTAACTTTATAAATATTAACACTTTGTAAAATGCCACACACTTCTACTGTCAAAATTCAGGACCCTTCTTAAAGAACTACCAAGAAACTCCAACATGGGAAAAGAGGCTGACATACAGAAGTGACACAGTGCTCTGAGATCCAGGCTCAGAGGCAAATCCCACCCCTTTCATTGCCTAAATCTGAAATGCCATGATGGAGAGCAGCTGCCCATGGGCACAAAGTGTGTCAGTGGCAAAGCAAGAACACCAGCCAAACATATCCCAGCCACACACCCCACTCTAGAAATGCTACCAGCAAGAGTAAGCTTCAGCAAGGATTAGATTTACATTTTTCACATCAGACCAGTACATTTGGTTTTCCTTCTTTTTGAAGTGTTTCCTGTGCTCTCATGCATGGTGGAAAGAAATGTCATTTTCAGAGCTGCTTCAATATAAAGGGAATTGACCCTACTTACTGCAGTGTCTTGAAATTTTCCACTTCTTCCTAAGATTTAATTTCTGCCACTGGCTTTTCATCAAACTTTTGAGAATCATAATATTCACTACAAAGAGCTGTTTCCCAATATAGATGATCAGGAACTGATAGGGTTTTGCAGTACACCTCCATTTTCATTTAAAAGGGTGGCTGCTGGTGAGGGACCCTCTTGTATGGAGAGCTCTAAATGGGTCAGAATCTTTTTGAACATTAAGGCCCCAGCCTAGATTAATGAACTGATCAAGATGTGATGATCTGGGACTTAAAAGATTTTTCACACACGGAGCTTCTGAAAAACCCAAACAAACCCTATCAGCGTGGCAGATCAGCCCAGCTCTCTGAGCAGCACACATACCACCAGAGCCCAGAGCTGTTTACCATGCCCGAGAAACTCGAAACCAACACTTCTGTCGCAGAGGATACTGTAACATTCTCTGAACAACATTACAAGCCTATAAATATACTGCAAGACTTCAGGGATCTTATTCTGAAAGCGCCTTAAGGGTTTGCAAAAGCAGAGATGCTCCCCCAGCTCTCCCCTTGTGACACAAAGCTTTCATCCCAGCTGTCTGCAGCCAGCTCCCTGCAGCTTGAAAAATACCAGGCTGATTCCCAAATTCAGTTATTACAGACTCAAGACTGCAACAGCACACACAGTTTATTCAAAGTTTACATAAAAGCTGAACCAGAATCTACACAAGAGACAGAAGCAGGCTAAAGGCACCATTGTGTCACTACTGAAACTACTCAAAGATCAATCAAAATCCCATAGAAAGATGATGTAGGGAGAAAACTCCTTCCAGAATTAACATAAAACAGCCTGGAATGTGGAACAAAACAAACAAACAACCAACCAAAGCCTCTAAAAGGTCATGCACAACTCACTGGAAAAGTCTCCACTCAGAGCTTTCTTAGAACTATGTGCAAACAAGTGCTTTGGCAATACTTCACCAGAACCAGCCAATTCATGGTGAACATTCCATGGCCCTGTGCATGGCCCTGCCATGGGGGCAGCCAAATCTCAAACACGGCAGTGAAACTCCCCAGAATCCACTCATCCAAGACCACAGACTCCCAGGAAGGTTGAACATTTAGAGAACACAGAGTGGAAAACAAACTTTCACTTCTGGGTCACCAGTCGAATGGGAGCTGTGAAGATTTGTCTGCTGCAATGCAGGAAAGACTGTCTGAGTGACCCTTCCTTAATTAATTGGGACACGGGGCTGGCAGGGAAGCAGCTAATGCTCATGCCACATAATCCTCACCACACTTTTCCCAGATGGCTCTCGTTGCCTGTCTAGGATTGGACAGGCCAAGGGCAGTGCCAAGTTCCCACACACAGATGGAGAGATCAACCCCGTCCTTAGTGGCTCCAGTCCCACTGAATTGTTGGATCTGTTAACTTTATAATGATGGTGGTTATGGTGACTATGCACAGCACAGGGCACTGATGAATGTTTCATAGCAGTTAACTTCATAAAGCAGTATTTAATTAACCTTACTACATGTGGTGAGCGCCAGAGAAAGACCTTGTTTTATTACATCACACCCTTATAAAGTCATTCCTTTGCTCCCAGTAACCACCATGATTAAATATCAAGCAGCAAAATGGTTCAGAAATTGTCGTGCCATTCACCTGTGCACCAGTTAAAAGACATAGCTGGACTGACTTTCAAATGGACTGAGATGGTTCATGTCCCAAAGCAAGTGGTGACTTCACCAGTAAAACACGTGACAGCATCAGCACTTTCACAAATCTTACTACAAGCAAAACAACAACAAAGTCACTAAATGACCCTCACTCAAGTGTCTTCTTTGAACCTTGTTTTTCCTATGTGCCAAAATCACAAAAAACCAGCCTCAACCTTCATTCTGTAGAGTCCTGTCCTGGGGACAGGACAGTCCCTTGGGAAAGCTCATGTGAAAGGTAAATAACACTTTTTACATGTTTATTGCTATGGAGAGAAGCAACCTCTCTGAATTTCCTAGGATTTGTCTCCCCATTTCCAAAAGCCTGCTACCTCCACCCAGCTATAATCACCACATGCCAAGCTCAGACACCAAGCCTACTAATGTGCTAATAAAAACTGCTAATAAAAGTTTTAGTCTCCTTAAGCTCTGCTAAGATTTTTACTGGAGATTTGAGGGTTCTACTTGTACAACTGGATACTAAAAACAGATGGGATCCATGCTGAGATCCTAAACAACAGCCTTCACAGACCAAAATTTTATTAGAAACAGTAATGAATTAGCTTTTATTGCAGAATTCTATGCATCTGCTTGCAGACCTAAGCTGTGCTCTTCACTAACATTTGCTGATTTGATAAAGTAAATAAATACAATCTAATCCCATGGTTTCTATTAAGGGTTAACAATTTCACACAGCATGAGAGACAGACCAGGACTTAGGAATGCCTCTGGTTCCCAGGCAGTTTGATTGCAGATTACCCCTCCTCACAGGAGGAATGACTCAGATCACAGTGTCATTCCAGTCACAAACATACTGGCTCTGTATGGCACAAGACCATGGAATACCCAGCACCTTCAGGCAGCCAGTGAGGGAAGGCAGCAGCACAGCATGGGGCTGCTACCACAGAGAGCAGCCACAGCCACACACTCTGGCCTTATCTGCAGCTTCCAGAGACCAAATGCTGCCTGGAATTTTTTCCCAGCTGATACTAAAACACTGTGTAGCTCACTCCAGCACTTGCACCTGCTTAGGAAGAGCTGTAAGAACACCAATCCAGGGTGCCACAAGTCCAGCCTTCCCCATGCTCAGTCCCAGCAGTGGGTGAGCAGGTGCTTGGGGAAGGGTCAGAACAGAACAAGCTTGTCCCTATGGTGCTCCTGCCAGCTCCCTCAGCTATAAAGGAAAATGATATTAGCAAGTATATTAACTCACTTCCTAAAAGTGAACTGTAAGAACTACACAGGTTCTCTTTTTGCTGTTTATAGACACTTTCCCCCCCAGCTGAGTATGTATATTGATTTGACAGGTCTCTGCTTTGAAAAGGGAGGGATAACGACATTTTTAGTAGAGAACAGCCACTATGGTGACTACTGCAACAGCTTGGATGCCCCGGCTTTTGGATACACTGCTTTGGTTTCCCATTTATTTCACAATCTCTGTTTTTATTCTCAACAGCTTTTAGGTGTCAAACATGGTTGCTAATAATTACCTGATGTGAGTGCAGTTCCCTCCTTGAGGATATTTGTATTCTTGGTCAAGTCAGTTCTCCCATCCCAACACTAGGTTCATTTGAAATAAGCTGACAACATGCAAAGAGCTTCTCTGGCTCTGTAACAGATCTAAATATTTCACAACTATATCCAAATCCTTTGACTTAGTCCTTCCTTTCTAGAAGTTTCATATCCTCTAACCCAGAAGTCATTTTTGCATGTGTTTCCAGGTGGCAAACCTGTTCCCCTCTCTACAACCCCTGCACTCATTTTTCTTTCTCAAAAGCAGTGTTTTAAAGAGCAAAAACAAGTAGGTCATTTCTTTCACTGCTTCACACTTTCCCATATCTGGCACACTACCAGCACATTTTCTATCCAAGTTCCCTCAACCTCCATCCTGCAGGGACAGATGTTTACCAAGCAAACAGAAAGCTGGACTGAGCTGTGCAGATACCAATATGCAGGAGTTTATACAGGGAAACAGTGATACATTCTTTGGACACTGTACAGGACGAGCTAACACAAGAAGCGTGACATGTAACACCCAGACCTTGGTGTGCTGCTAACAGACAAGCACAGTTCAGAGCTCATTCCTGAATCCACAACACAGCTTAGCAGGACCAGGACTTCGCTGTGTTGCCTCTCACTCAAATACTGGGAGTTCTCCTGATGCACAGTTGTCACTGTACATATTAACAGAGCTTGACTCGCCATGGCTAAGCTTACTTAGACTACAGCTTCTATATAAACATACAGAAATTCATCAGGAGGAGCAGAGACTGACCATCCAAGAACAAAACAAATGATATCATTCTTTGCTCTGGAAAACGGTGGCAGTAGATAATACCCATATCCAATGACTGGCAGATCAGGAATGCAACAAGATCTTCCACTGCCCTCTTCCTGTTTGGCACTTCCTCTCTAACAGCTGCCAGACCCACAAGCTCAGGTATTTCCTTTCTACCTTTTTAAGTTTTCTTTTTTATGTGCATGCCTTTCCTTTTTTACCTTGATCAATTCTGCCTCCAAAGTAATGGCTTTCAACAACTAACACAGGCTGAATCAAGTGTCACACCACAGCACCAAAAGCAAAAGTTTGCATGATAAAAAGATAATCAAGAGCAGCCATGGACTTCAAAGAAGAATCACAAAGACCTGAGAAGCTCTTCCACAATTCTTGCTCTGTTTGGCCTCTTGTCTCTTTGTGAATAGTCTAGACATTGAGGATAAACAAAATAGTACAGATTCAAGAGCAGCCTAAAATCTGGATGCAAGATGCAGCAAGAAGAATTGAGCAGAACAGCCTGCGATGGCTCACATTCACATCAAGGTACAGTAACTAAATGCTGTGGGCCTGTGTTATTTTTAGGTCTATTGTGAAACCCCACATTCCAGCTGCTCCAAAGATACACCAGCACTACCACACAGGCCTGGGCTCTGCATCATCAGCCTGGCTGGCTGGAGTGAGTCTAACCCTTGCCCTAAATTAGAATTTTGGTGCCAAGGCAACCAAGTCCCTGGCACAGATGGGGCAATGTGGACAAGAAGAGTGTTTTGGTCAACGAGCTCACACAGGCTGGGGAAGGGTTTGGCTGTTGGATACAGAAGTCACTGAGTTGCTGCAGCCTGGCCAGAGGTCTCCCAGCCATGCTGGCCAAGGTCACTTTGGCTGTCATATCCTTGAACTGCTGCAGGCAGAGCACCCGTTACTATGGGACTTTGAGGGAAGGGAGAGTAAACAAAGTGGCAGAGGGAAAGGAGGCCAGGATTTCGAGTAAACATCCCATGCTAGAGTGTTCTGAAAACAATGAACTTGACAGATTCCAGAAGCAAAGCCTCCTTCGTGCCTCTGCAATGTTTGCTTGAATCTTGTTACGCAGACATGTCTCTCATAAAGAACAACCCTGCTGATCTCTGAGGAGTAACAGGCTCCACTGCTGGAGGGATCAGTGAAAAGAAAAGGCCTCATCCTTACTTGTGCTTCTGCAAATCTGTTCTAGGCAGCAGTACAAGCTGCAACACAAACTCCTCAAAACAAAACGCTTGCACGCCTTCCTTCCTTCCTTCACTCCCTCCGCCTGGCAGGACACAGGACCAAGGTCCTGCACTCGCCACAGTGATTCTAATGGCACTAAAAGCTCTGGTGTTCACACAAGCTCTCAACACAGACACCTCTGAGGACCCACATCAGCAGGACTCTCTCAGAATACCAGGGCAGACGCAGCACAGGATGAAGCCGAGAGGAGCAAACACCCCACACGGAGGGTTCAGGCCAGGTCACACTTGCAAGCTGCCACCTTCCCCCCAGATTTGCAAGACCCAACTACAAACAATGCAGCTGCTATCTCACTTACATAACCAGTACCAGCAATCCTCTTTCTCAAGAAGGGCAAACCTATTACACAAGAGCAAGGTTATCTGGATCTTCCCCTTACCCCCTCAGTCACCCTTACTGGCTCCACTCTTCAATTCTTGTTCTTATTCACAAGCCAGCCCTAGGACAAGTAAACTCCACCCAACGCCAGCAAAGACAGGACCACCCTTTATCTCCTGAGATGGAAGAAACCCTTTCAAGCTCACACAGAAACAAAGCTGTAATAAGCATCAAAACCCTGTACTTGAATAAGGATGACTTTTCATGGACTAAGGGTGATCTCTCGACCATTCTTCCCTGTTCCTTCAGGTGAAAGCAGCCTCAACTCTCCTATTCCTGCTCTGAACTGCCTCCCCAAAATTCTGCTCTTTGTTCCCCAAATGCATAGGAAAACACTGTTAATTCGCAATGAAACAGAAGCACAAGCACCACATATGTACTCTACCCATAAAGATATCCTCTGGTTGTTCTGGTGTGGTATAAACGAGCAATAAAGAGACCCCTGGAAATCCAGAAATCTCCCACTATAATTAAAAAAAAAAAAAATTATTTATTTCTGTATGTAGAAAGACATTACCACATATAAAATTAAGTAAGAAAAGGCATTAAATATAGCAAAAAGGACTGTATCCACTGCTTCCTTGAACTACACCATCAACTAAGATAGAAGTAAGAGAGATGAAAAGGTCTCTAACTGTGCATTACTGTTGTAGATAATGCGCTGCAAACACAAAACCAAGGATAAAAAGCTCTCTAACAAGTCATTAAAATTTAACAAGTCATTAACATTTTTCTATGCTTTTCAGGAAAAGTGATCAGTTCATTAAGCAGCAGTGCTTAGCTACTTAAACAGCTGAACCCTTTCCTCACATCACGGGGGCACGTCACCAACCGTGCCATGGCAAAGGGTTATCTGTAGGTCAGGAGTATTCTGGCCAAAACACACTGACATATCACTAATTGAAGTGAATCAGATTCTTCCACTAATACCCTGCTACATGATAATCCAAGCAGAGCCCTGCAAGCCCTTTCCATCTGGCATGTCACCTTTTCTCTTACAGTCCCACAGGTGACAAAGCAGCCCTGAGAACCACTCCTAACACTGTGGGCTTAGTACCTACATATACCTTGCAAGTGGCCATGGCCTGGATAACCAGCCCAGGGAAGGAATCTTTTCCCTAGGCCTAGATGGCTTCCTATGGTCCTTTCCAATCCCATTTTCTATTATCCACTGATGTCACAGCTGGACAGCAAACTAAATACTAATCCTTCACAAAGGTAACTGCTGCTGAGCTTGCTCTTAAGCAGCACTCAAGAGTTTCCATACCTTAAGGCACAAAGTGAAATCTACTTAACAGAGAGGGAATGGCAATTCCCCTGCAGCCATTCACACCACACAGAACTGCCAAGCTGTCACCCAGGCTCTCCTTAACACTTGCTCCTCAGAGGTATTTAAGCCTGGAGAAGACCTATAAGAGATTGTCACACGTATGGGAATGGCAGGAAGATAAAACACTATCCTCACCGAGTTCAGGCAAACTTCTGCTCAACCCAACAGTAGATTTAACACAGGGAGGTGGAGTCCAGCAACTGCAGTGCATTGAGCCAAGGCAGGAAAACAGACAAGGAGCCCTCGTCATTTCTGCTTGCACAGTAAAAAGCTCCCAAACAGGCAGGGTCCTCCTGCTGCCTGGAGTGGCACATTCAGCTCCTGAACAAACCTCTCTTGCAGAAAGAGGTCATGCCTCCAATGGCTATTAACCATTTGACAGCTTAGAGAAGCTCACACCATTTAGACCTCCAAGCCCAACAGAACAACAAAAGGGTTTCCCAGATTCTCCAGAAGGCCACTATCAGCAGCACACTCAGGAATCCAGAGTGACCATCCAGATATTAAAGGTTTTTTGGTGACTGCACTATGAGAGCAATGATGCCTCTCAGAACCAGCCAGGGCAGGGAGCAGGTGCTTCTCAGGCAGTTCAGTGAAGGCCAAGGGCACTCAGCAGAGCACTGCCTTCCAGAAGCATTAGGATTGCCCTTCAAATATCAGTCTGGTTTTATTACCTTGTAATTTGTATCTCATCAGTTCAGTAGCTTTTCTAAGGGAGGTGTCAGTAAGCTGCACACCTTCTTCATCATCCTCTCCTAAATCTTTCTTCCATTTGTCCTCTTTCCTTTATTAAGTTTGTAGCTGAAGTGTCATCTTTGATAGGGCCTCCTTTTAGACTCCTGTGTCAGCTCATTTCTAAACTTCATGCCTTTGTTTCCCCCTTTCAAAAAGGCCAGCATACATCTGGGGCTCTGAAGTGCTGAGATTGTTTTGGTCATTTTCAGAAGGGAGAAAGGAAGGAAAAAGCAGTAACTGATTTATCTAAGATCAACAGCCAAGAAACCAAGGGTTAGTGAAGAGCCTTGTGCTTGTGTGTCACAAAGTAAATAAGCTGTGGCAAACGCACACTGGAACATTTCTCATGGCAATGGCTGCTTTACTTACCAAGGGATGGCTACATTAATTATATTAGGAATGACACCAAGTCAGCGTGTTTTATGTTCAAAAACAACCAAAAATGACCTTCCAACTCCCATTTGAGCAATAAACCAAAAGTTATTTGAAAAGACCATGTTCAGAATTTCTGTTCTGGTACTAAAACTATTAGAAGCAATTTCTGAAGAACCTTGCTTTTCCTAACCCCGTTTTTCAAGCCTTCCTGCTTCAGAAACTCTGACAATAGTGTAACTCTAGCTTGCACTAAAAACAATCAGATTCAGGTTTTTCTATCACTGTCTGAAACACAAAGAACCAACTCTATTTTCTTTGGAGGCAACTGAAACAAGTACTTTTCCTAACCATCTTCATGATTGTTTTGTGGACATGTTAAAGATTTCCTTCCCAGAGCGAAAGGAAAATTGTATAAAAGCTGTAAAATATTTCTAGAGCCATCAAAGAGTTTAGAAAGCTTGTCTTTTTCCTCAGAAGTAGCTTAGAAGTTTTGTCTTTAAAGAACTGTTTGTGCCAATGATATTAAGATATCAAAGGACAGATGAGGGAAACTGTAAAGGCAATTAATTTTGGCATACAAAGAAAGGAAGTTGCAAGCATATAGCCTGTAGTCTGTTAATTAAAAATAAAATACCAGATTAAACCCAAACTGGTCCAGGTTTCTCAACTGATAAGGTTTTTTGTTGTTGTTCTGTTTTAAAAAGAGAACCCTTTCTCTCCAATAGCAAGAGGCAGCAGGGCAGCATGAGAAGAGCCAAACCAGGAACTCCAGATCTCCTGCCCCCATCTTACTGCTCAATCATCCATGACTTCCATGTCTGAGTCCATCCAGCTCATTCTCTCCTTTATCAGGCACACCCTCATCAAGTGCTTCCTATCTAACTCTCCCATCACAGATCAAAGCATGGCGAATAAACACTGGACTTTCCTGACTCCAGCCACACCTTCCATCATCTACCCTTACCTTCCATATATTCTTCCCTTTCAATCCTATTTCTCCTGCCTTGAAAAGGAGAACATTACAACATCCTCTTTTCTCCCCAACTCATCGGGATCATTCACCTCATTGTCCTTTTTATCAGATCTCATCTAAGTACAACTCCAACCTCTTTTCTTCTCCAGAGTCCCCATCACCATCAGAGACTTCCCTTTCCTTGCTCTCATTCCATCCACCCCTGCTGCTGGATGCATCCTCACTCACACGGGTTCAGTGAGTTCGTAACCCAGGCTCAAACGCACCCAGTCAGCTGAGACATCCTTTGCTTGACTTGAATTTTGCAGTGTCTTATTTTTTCTTTCTTGTTTCCATCCCTGTGGCCTCTGTCAACACTATCCAGCTCATTGTGTGGCTTTATCTCGGCCCTTCTCATTCACTCAATGCATTCCTCAAAGAGCCTCTTAATTTTACTCCACATCTCAGTGAGCTTCCAGCCTCATTCCTTGCCCCTTCAACTCTGCCTGCCTTACAACAGATCTCTGAGTACTGTTATTAGGGGGAAAGTTCCACCCACCCATAATAACTTAAAGAGTTCACTCTCTCCTTCAAGCCTGTCAAAATGCCTCTGACATCCCAGAAATGCCCAGCCTTCAGCTCAAAATGTCTACAAAGCTCCCTTTATTCCTCCCCGCCCCTTCCCAGCTTGCAGCATCACTAGATACTCTTTTGTTTGATTAAAACTAATCAAAGCTTAAGGACACACAGTCAGATAAGCAGCTGCTCAAGTGACTAAATATCAACTCTGCTTTCCAAAAGAATGGAAATTTTTTTCACCCACATGGGAAAGTAACAAACAAGAATGGTTCAGTGACCTACTAAAGGGGTGTGTGGAAAAACATGAGTAAAGCCAAGACCTGAATTTTGGGTTTCTTGGCTTTGATTCCTCTTGCCACTCAGCAGAAAGAAATAAAAACGGGTAAGGGAGGGGAGAACTGGAAATCAACATATTAATTTCTGCTGCCATTCAAAGCACATCATAATGATGCAGCACAAAATCTTCACTAAAAATAATGCCAAATCTCAAAGTTCAGCCAAATTTTTTCAGACCATGCAAAAGTTCTTGAAAACTGGCAGTCTGATGACAAACTAGCTCCCTCTTCTCTATTTCAGCAATCCATCAAAAATTATGATTATGAAATCCATGTTGTATTTAAGCCAGAAAATAACATCTGTTTACTGAGTAAAAACACAAGACGAGAACTATAACAAAACATGTAGATTAAAAAGTCAATCAAAAGATTACAACAATGTGCTTTTTTAATGAAAAATGTGACTACTGTGCCCCACACCTCAATATTAACACCCTGCACAACCAGGTCCACAGAAACCAGTCTGCAGAGACACTAAAATAGCCAGGAGCAAAACAAAATTGTCCCTATATCTAAACATCTGTATACAGAGTTTGTCTGGTTTTCCTGTAGTCATCTGTAGCCCTGAAGACACCAAAACCTTACTTTGAACCAAGGCCTTCTCACATTACCACTACTCAATGTTTTCTTTAGCAAAGAAATGCGTCTTTGAGACAAGAACAGTTCAACAACCTTCCTGCAAACCATCCTGAGGTTCAAGGTTGTCAAGGTGGAATTTCAAAGTGCATCTTAAAAGCTTGTGACTATATCAAGGTTTGACATAAGCAGGGTAAGAGGCTCAGTGCCAATGTCCTGATTCATACAGCATCCTTGCTTTGAAGGACCCTTACTATGGTTAAAAAATACTTTATAATGGCAACTCTGCTCAAGTTTGGCTAAATTCAGAGGGTGGATATAGGTGTTTCTATCAGAGTAGTTTCTACAAGCAGCATGTGAAATATGTAACTAAATTCTGGAAGTTTTTGATCTCCAAGTGCTATCAGTACCGCTGAGAACTTCCCCAAACACATGCTGCACCAACAGAGAATGTGTGGCAAAGGTACTCTGGAAACAAGCTGACCCCTAACGCCAGTCCCCTGAGGAAGGGACTATTTTTGGCTTACATCTACATGAAGTGAAGGAGTCATATTGCTAAAGAGGAAAGATGAAATCTAGAAATGACCTGGCAAGCTGTTCACAAGGCAGCCTTTGTCCCAGTTCCCAGACCCCGCTTTCCTACTCTGGGCAGCTTTAGCAAGCAGGATCCAGAAGGTTTTGGGCAAGTGTCTCATGCCAACGTTAACACTCTTACCTCAAGTACAACACCTGGCATGTTCCTTAAGCTCTTATTAAGAGGTGAGAGAACTCTGAGGCTACTTAAGAATAAATGAGCCCACAAAGTCATCTTCATCTGCCCTACCATGCCCTACACTAAGATGGGCAATGACTGACATAATAATATATAATAGCTTAAAAAGAACATCACCCGGTGTGAGTAGTATCATTAATAATTCCTACAATAAAGCTTGTGCTTTGTTTACACAATGTACATGACCACACACATCTCAGGAGCCATTCTCTCCACTGCAGGATTGTCTCCCCAGCACTGCACAAGAAGGGAATCTTCACACACAGAATTAATTATTTACATGGTCTCAGAGCCTCATCAACCTCTTATTTCTTCTCAGGACATCTATACAACACACTGGCTGAGCGTAACTGAAATCTGCACTGTCACTTACCCATTTTACACCCAGAGAAAATAAAGAATCATTTTAAAATCTAATTTTTCCAGGAGTAATACACTGTATTTCCTACTCCCTGCAATAATTACATTAGTCATTTTAGCAGGATTTACCTCTCTACGCTAGAGATAAACTAGCACAAGGTCACTGATTCCCAACATGCATTTTTCAGAGCTTCACATGCAGTTCAGAAAAGTTCCTCTTTCACATTTTGAACCTTAAACTATGCATCATTCTTCCCAAAGCAGGGCTTTCCACAGGGAAATCCAATGTCCCATATTCCAGACTGTCAGGGCAATAAATGGTTTACAGTGCCCTTTTGTAAAGCACAATTTTTCACCTCACAGAAGTCTTCAGCCTGCATTCTACATGGAGCTGAACATGATTCTTCCACTGGCGACAACAAGTCTCCACAACAAGAGAAAAAATTCTTCTGTCCCAATCTCAGGGAAAAAAAAACCTTCATGATAGGCTGTTGTTGGAACATTTCTGAATACAGTTCAGCTTTGGGAAGTTATTTCTGGGTAACGTAATTTGGATAATGGTAAAGTTATTAGAGGGCTTTACTAAATTAAATATCAAGATGACATAACATTTTACTTAATTCTGCATATTGTAGGTCATGTAACCAGAAGCATAATTTCTCAATAGAACGAGCAGTGTCAAAGGTCTTTCTCATTTTGAGAAGCACATTTTTTAAGATCTTTTTGCCTTTAAAGTGGCCTGCCTGCAACAGGTCAATTTTAGCTACCTACACGTCAAGGTCTGCAAGGTCACGTTGGTTTAAAGAGCTGAGATGAAGGGGCTAAAAGGAGAAAACCAATGTTCTTTCACCTCTGTCAGTGTGGTACAGCTCCCACAATCAATCTCATCAGAAAAACAGGTGACATTTAGATAAAGTACAGCCCGCGTGACACCTGTTGTAAACCCCAGTGGTTATAAGTCACTTATTAATTTAAAAAATTGTTTTAATCTGCTCACTGTACAGGGGAGTATGCTATAGGCATATTTTCCCCTCTGGAATGGCTTATCTGAAATGAGATTTTTCAAGCTGTGCAACTGGATATGTGACTGAAACACCTGTGATGAAAATTAGAATCATATTGGTTTGTACTGCTCAAAGGCATGAGGGCATCACTTCCCTGGTGCTCAGAAACAACTTTTTTTAATCATAAAAAGTTTGACCGTTAACAGCACAAAGCCAAACTCAAAAAAATTTACAGCACAATTAAAAGAGCCCAGGTTACACCACGAATCCGTGATCCAGCATAAATTTGGTCACTTCCAAACAAACCACCCGAGGTAATGACCCAGGTAATGACCGAGGTAATCTAGAAAAACTTTGCTTTCTAGTCCATCGGCAAAGCTAATGGATACCACACGTTTTACTGCTTCTCTTTAGAACTTTAAACACTGAAATAGCAGCAGTGAGTGTCACGTGTAAATAAATACTGCACAGAGAGCTCCGTTACAGCAGCTTCCTTGGGTTCGTGTTTAACACGGCTGCATTGCCCAGCTCTGCAGTCAGCTCATGCCCCCACAAAGCAAAAAGCACACATCTTCACCTTTCTGTGTTACAGTTTTTGGTGTTGGCTTCCACACCCCCAGTTCTTTTCTAGAGTGAATTTCTATCCAGCAAAGGCAGCACGGAAAACACCGACACAGAATCTGTGTGTTTTGTTAGCGCTGCATCTGACAGACAATAATGAGAAAGGTACAGCTGAGGCAACAGCCACAAAAACATCCCCATAAACCACCCAAGATCAAATCCAACCTGAGGAGGATGTGGACAGAGAGACCTACAACCTACAGGCTCAATCATCTGTTAAAAAGAGATCATTTCTCATTTCACAGCCACATTCATCACCTCAAATCAGACCTTCTAGAATTACTTTAATCCTTTTTAGACCCAAGTTTACAGTTGGTTTGTTTGGCAGATTTAGAAACTGTATCCCAAAGCTGCTGAATAAGCAGGCTGAATTTGGGCAGGATGCTTCAGGGCTGCAACTCAGCAAACCCTAAGGTACCCAACGACAGAAGCATTAAAAATGTGCTTTTCTTTGGCAGCCTCTAAGAAGATATTTTCTGCACCTTGCCTCACGCTATCACCAGCAAGCAGGATAAAATTATTTTTTCTGAAATAAATTTGGTGCTCAATTTATTCACCTACATCAGAGTTCGGTATTGTAAGTGTAACAGAATTATTCCTTTGCACTAGATGTGATCCTCAGTTTCAAAATCCCAAGGACACACTAGCGGAAGCACAAAATAAAACAAAGGTGATAGAGGCCAAGGAGCAGATGCACATGAGCAGCCCAGTTCTGTCCTTTGTAATACCTGTGGTTCCTTTGCAAGTTCCTCCCAGCTTGTACAATAAAGGCAGATTGATTAATTTTTAGTTAAGGCTTACATTTTTATTTCTTTTGTAAGTGCATAGTACTTAAGTCCACCGTTGCACAGACCGTATCTGAGGTTCGGTCTCTCTCCAATAACTAATAACATGCTTGGCCAATATATCAAAATTTTAAGATTAATTTACATCTTCTTGCTACTGTACAGAACAGATAGTTCTATTGTTTTCTCTTCACTGAGAAACACTTAAATAGAGGAATTTGGGGCGGGCAAAGTTAATTTTCTTTTAGCAAGCTAATGAGGTTCCTATAGATAAAAATAAGTATTTCTGTTGATATGCCAAGAGGCATTTTCCATCAGCCCTTTTAATCAACTTCCAAAATACGCTCAGCAGAGAACATCAGATTGGATCCGGTTTCTGCTATATCACACGGAACAAAAGACTCGAGCAGACACACATCTTTCCAAAACACTTCTATTCCACAGCTCTGCCTCCATTTTGGATGACGGACAAAAGGGATAAATGTGAATATAACGCCTTATTGAAGAGATAAAAAGCACAACTGAAGTCTGAGCAAAAGGTGCAGATAAACCCAGGAAGTGCTGCTGCCAGCTGCAGCCACCACAGGAACAAAGGAAACAGCGACAGAGCCCGCTTGCTTGACTTTGTTATAAAAATAAAATTTGGGGAGGGGAAGAAGGAAAATTGGCCGGGTTTCACATCGAGCGGGGCACTTCGCCCTTTAAGGGTTTCTGTTTAGCACTAGAGGCTTCCACTCGCTCTCAGCCTGGCCGCGGGATGCTGAGGGTTTCCAGCGGCACCAGCAGCCAGCCGGGGCGAGCGGGACCCCATCCCTCAGCCCTCACGGCGGGGGGGGGGGGGGGGGCGCGACCCCCGCGCCCCCGGGGGGGGGGGGGGGGGGGGGCAGCGACAGCCCCCCGCTCACCCCGAACCACGGCCTCAGGCCTGCGGAAAAGCACCCGCCAGGATCCCCAAGTTCGCTGAAAACAAAAGCGGCACCGAAACCCCGCGTGTGGGTCGGGTCGGGCCGGGAGGTCCCCGCTCGGCTTCGCCCCCGCCCCTCACACGGGCTCGGGCCCCCGGCGCGGTCCCCCCGCCAAGCCCGGCCGGAGCTTTGCCCGCGGCCGGGACTCGCTCCCGGGGCCGCTCGGCCCCCGGCGGTACCTGTAGGCCAGGGACATGCACTCGAAGAGCTTCGTGAGGGACGCGTCGATGCTGAGGCGGCCGCCGGCACCGCCGCC
>VZTE01000771.1:103102-120995 GCA_013397775.1 Eulacestoma nigropectus | reverse complement strand
ACCGAACTAAAACACAAAAAGTTTCACCTCAACATGAGAAAGAACTCCTTTACGTTGAGGGCGGCGAACTGCCCAGGGTGGCCGTGGGTTCTCCCTCTCTGGAGACACTCCAAACACACCTGGATGCGTTCCTGTGTCACCTGCTCCAGGTGACCCTGCCTGGCCAGGGGGGTTGGACTGAGTGATCTCCAGCGGTCCCTTCCAGCCCTAACGATTATGGAAAACATCCCTAAACTTAAGGCACTGTGAGGAATGCGAGATGTAGAGGATAGCCCAGAAGTGGCTGAAGAATATTGAGAGAGCGATTGCACTAGAAATACTTAAAACTGTCTTTAATACACTAAATTGCTTATTATTTTCCAGAAGCTGTCTGCAAGAAGCCAGGGCAGCCAGAGAAGCTGGAAACCTGCAGAGTCACAGAGAGGTCAGGACATGGAGTTTCTACAGCCAGGCTGGTGGCTCACACCTAACCGAGTACCTGCTCGGTGCCACATGAAAAGGAACCACAATTGTTCCAGGGGAAGTCAAGATCGCATTTCATCCTTCTCAAAAGCATAAAGGAAGCAATGGATTCTGTAGGTCAACATAAAAGCATGGTAATAGGGCCGGTGTGGGGAGAGACCATCATCCTACAGTACAAAACCCCATACACGTGTGTATGTGTACACAAACTCAAGAGAAAAGATCTCAAACTTGCCCTGTAGTGCAAACCTCCGTGACCAGGAGAGCAGTCAGATCCTAGGATGCACATTCCAAAGCATTTATACTAATTGCATATATTATTTCAGTTCTAGGACCTCACACTTAAAATGAAAAAAACCCAGGCTCTTCTACATAGCCACCCTCAGGAGGGAAAAAGCTTCCAAACATTAAGTAGCCACACGCTACTTTTTCTGGTGTGTTAAACCAGAAATAAGATGAAGAGAGACGGAAGAGATTGAGAGCAAATCTTGGGCGAGGAGAAAAGAGGCATCCCTGCAATATCCCAATTACGCCCATGCAATGATCTGACAGTCCCCATTAGCATGGAATCAAGGCTGATCCCTGTTTTTAGGGGAGGAGTGGTAGGTCAAACACTTCCCCACATATGAAAGCAACAGTAAGGAATGATCACATCATGTGAGAGCTGTCTCAGATCTTTAGAAACCAAAACTAGCATTTAGCTCTTAGTCAGCATCACATATGACTCAAATTCTGAAGAAAAGGCCTGTCATATTTAACTTCAAAGCTGGTTATTGCTACTTTATATTAACATCTGCTTTAAAAAAAGAAAAATAAAGTGCTGCCTCCCAGCAAGGCATTCTGAGCATATTTTTAAATACAAAAAAATTAAAACATTTCAAAACAACATTCACAGTTTAACAATAGCTATTAAAAATCTCCCATGTAGTTTGTTAAGAACTAAACCTGAGCTAAAAAAATCACATCAGTAGCAGCACTGTATGAAGTACTTCCATGACAACAGCCTGTACACTGACCTCACTAAACTCTAAGCAAGCCACACGTGTTTCCTCCTGCAGGAAAAGAGGGGTAACTTTAAAAGAAAGTCATTAAGTAGCAGTGCCATTTTCCAGGAAGAGTTAGGAGTACACCATCATTTAAAGAAAGGGCAGCAGCCTTAAGCTACAACTACTAACTTCGTTCAGGGTTTTCTCCTCTGCCAGATGAAAGGAAAGGGGCATCCCTTAAAATAAATCCACTTATTTTGGAGACAGACCTCTTGGTTTGCCTTTTTAAGATAAGCATTTAGGTGATCAGTAGCAGTTCAAGACTGCCAGCAATCCTCTCCTCCTCCACAGCAAGGAATTCCAGGAGGCACAGGGAAACACTAAGAGGCCACAGCATCTTTTGAGTGTGTCTTTTCTTACTGTTTTTCATCAATCCACAGTGCAAAGTGAAACACAGGCCACCAGCTTCTGATGATGCTCCTTCAAGGAACAACATCAATTCCTTGAAACAGGCTTTTAGCACAGGAGGACGACTCAGAATTCAACTGTAATACACACTGAGCAGAGACATCTAAGCTGTTTAATGCCCACAGTATATCCCACACCACTTAGTGGTGAGATTATCCTCCCGAATCTACAGACAGGAAGATAAGCATTCCCATATTGATGAGAGAACGAGCTCAAGGAATCTGACTCACAGCCTGGGCCGGGGCTGAGTGCAGGAGTCCAGCCCAGCCGTGCGTGCCCCACTCCGCCAGGGCTCCGTGCCTGTCCTGCTCCCAGGAAACCACAGGGAAAACCTCCAGCCGTGCCCTGCTCCAGGCTGCTGCTGCTCACTCCCTGGCACAAGCCTTACCTGTTCAGAGGCCTTTCCTTCTGGGACCCATCTTGAGTTACAGCCTTGCTTCTACCTGTCTTTTCCTCTCTCTCCAGTTCCACCCCGTATGGAACTCCTTGATATGCGTCTCCTGGTTTAATTCACTAATCTGGAGAAGGAAAAAAAACAAACTAAAATAGTTTCCTTCCCAGGGTAGTGAATGTAAGGGGTTCGGTGAGGATGTTACGAGCACCCCGGTAAATGCGAGGGAGGCAACAGAGCCAAGGGGGGAGCGGGCTGGGGCTCACCCCTCTGGGAGCCAGAGCCAGCAGCCCAGTCCAGCTGCCTGTGGAACTCCAGGCCACCTTGGGACAGAGCACACCGAACACTAAAAATAAGCTGGACACTTTATATCCATCTCGAATGTGAAGAATCTTTCCGAAACTCTTCAGGAGTTTTACCCTTGCAAGCATCAGACTCGAGCTCGTTTCCAAAGTGAAGCACGTTTCCACACTCTGCCTTCCCTCCCCACTCCATTTTAAATTACCACAACACATTAACCGAGCACTAAACGAGGAATTTGGTACTTGAATTATCTTAAATTACCAAATTATTGTGCAGATTGCTGTAATTACATTGGCCATATCTGTTTGTTGTTAAAACCACCACCTGCCCCTGCTCCACCACACAATTATCAAGACACCTTTGGACTGCTCAAAGGTGGATCATTTTACACATTACCAAACGAGACAACACCAGAGAATGCACATTTAAAAATACAATTTATAAAAACAGAAATTTATTGCAAATAAAAAAAAAACCCCTGAGATTAAGTTTCTTGATAAAAATTATTCACACAGCATTCATGTTGTGATTTTTTATTTTATTTTGAAATGAAACCATTGTACATTGTACAAACCATAACTACCGATGGAATAAATAAGTGAAAAATTATACTGCTGTACAACACACACACACACAAATCATAAGATGGAAAACGATTAGGTATTGAAGAAAACAAAATTCGTTACACCTTCTAACAGGCCCTTAGATATAAAGAACATTCCAAAACATGACAATGTTTATGTATGAAGATAGCCACCCAAAACCGATATTTTATACTGCCTTGTTGATTTTTTTTTTTTGTTGTTTTGTAAGTGCCAGCACTTTTTGGAATGTTTAACAACTACTTTCCCAAGCATAAAAATTCCAAGGAATAGTTCTGCTATAAAATGTTTGGCTGAGTAAATCGATTATCCGGAAGGCCTTCCCACGTGTTCCACAAACTCAGCTAAATTATTTGCTTGCTTCTAGTTTCTTTTTTTTTCCTTTTTTTTGTTTTCTTTATTTATTTATTTGTAACTGAAGCTCCAACATTCAGCATTGTAGCAAGGAAGCACTTCTTGATATTTGCACTATTTCTAAAACATCAGCTGTATGAGAACTTTCAGTCATCTTGAAAAAAATTACATCTCTCCTCCTGCTCCACCTCTCAATGCTTTCAATAAACCCTTATACAGTGAGTTCATAAAACAAGTTTTGGGTAGAGATAGGTCCAAGCCAAAAAAAGCTGAATTTAGATCTGGTTTCAAACCTCAGGTGGATTTGAATTCCATGTTCTGGTTTGGTCCCATCTGTACTTTCTGGCATTAAAATGTGTTCAATCACATCCGTTGGCCCATAAATGTTATCAGGCACTTCAAAAAAAGACTAATAACAGTCTTATACACTATTTTGGATTTCTTTATACCAGATAATGTCAAAGTCTCTTCCCTCAGAGGCTGACAATAACAGGTCTAAGGAACCCAAATCTATCTGCTTGTTCAGTTGTCTGTTGTCACTAGAATCTCTGGTTAAAATAAAAGATCTGAATGCATTCTGTAGAAGCTGTAAATAAAGGATTTCTACCTCAGAAATAAAGCCTCTAGGAAGATGGTTATGATGCCTTGTCTTATTAGCCACAGAACAACGAACAGTTCTGAGCAGAAGCCACAGGAGAGAAAAGGAAGTTTATAATTAAACCTGTTGATGTCAATAATGCCAATAAATGCTTCTATCTAATGAAAAATTTGAGGTATTTTTAGTGCTATTTATATATTTTATTTCTTCCTAAAGTACAGGAATTAGTTCCTAAATGAAAAGTCTATTTACTCCCTTGGAAACGTCTACAAAATGAAAATTAAAAACTTGCTGCGATGCACCTGAAGAGAGGGATTAGTAAACACAACTACTTTTCAAAGGTGGCATCAATTTGTTTTGTTTTAGCATTAAAAATAACAAAAAGTTAGTAAATCAAAAATATTTAAAAGTTTGAATCTTTCTAGATTTGCCCATTTAATATATCAATAGAACTTCTCACAAAATATCACTTAAATCTGAATGTAATATACATACAAATCAATCGTCATGGACCAGTTATCCACATTTTAGGCATACACACAATTCAAGAGAGAATTCTACCGTTTCATTGCATATATTGTGCAAATTCAGTTTTTGGCTCCTCATTTCCTTATTTTCACAATGTTAATGGACTTCATGATCAGACCAGAAATCCCAAAATCTTATTAGGGAGCACGCTGTTTTCATGAATGATTTGCAATCAAATTTTATTCAGTTAAAATCCAAAATGTTTTATTTCAACATAAAGGAAAAGTTGAGTGTCATAGGTTATTCGGGGTTCAATCCTACAAACATCTTATGGAAGGTCAGTATTGGCTCCCCACTCGTCCCTCCCCTTTTCCCTCCCCCCAATTCCTCGTTATTTTTCCTAATAAAGTGGTAATTGCAAACGTAATGCAGTAGTCTAAGTGCAAGCCATTTTCACTATTGGAGAATTCAGACCTAAATAAGCTTCACGAAGACCTAATTTATGAAAAAATGTTATCAACTGGAAGCAGCTTCTTTTTTTTTCGTCTAAAAAAGTATTTACAGTTTTTCAGCTTACAAACTACACGCAACCATTTCCAGAGCTGTGAGATCGTATTTTAAATTACAAGTTCCATCTCCCACACCAGGAGAAGGCAGAGCAAGCGCCCGACCCAGCAGCATGTGTGTAACACATGGATGGATGTGTGTGCATGGAAGTGGGAGATCAGCGGTTCCACCGACACCGGGTGTTTATTCCCTGGAAGTACAAAGCCCACTGGAAGACCAGACCCTCGTGACCTGATGCAGATGGTTCCACACTTCTGCTCGCCAGGAATTTGAGGGGAGCTGCACCTACCTTGTGCCTTTCCCTTAGTTTAGTCAGCATAAGCACACTTCAACGTAATTGGAAGAGAAGGAACATTCCTAACTGGTGTTAGGAACTGGACTACGGAAACAACAAGGCTTATTTACAAGACTTGCTGAAAGAGAATAAGGAACCCCCCCCCAGTACAGTATTTTCCTGGAACATAGAAGTAAACATCTCATAATGAAACAGTACAGTGAAATCCAGTTCAGTGAAAACATGATATCAAAAAAGACCAATTGAAAATAAACTCACTGTGCATCAATCCCTTTGATCCTATTTATGTACATAGTGGAACTTTTCTGTAAAGCAAGTTGTACCCAGTACAGAGATCTGGACCTAATACGTAAGTATTTTAAGTGCCTGTGTTATAGTATCTATTCAGATCTGGACTATAAATGGTAAACAGATCATGTTAACTTCTGATGAAGTTAAGTATTTAGAAGACCAAATTTACAGTTGCGAATGCCATGCATTCAATAAAAGATCTCCACTACAGCTGCTAAAATAAAATATCAAGCTCCTTTTTCTCCTTGGACTCCAAGAGTGAAAATGGCTTCCTGATTTGTAGTTGTTTAAAAATTTAAGCACCAGGGATTTAAAACTTAAAAACGAAACAAAAACCCCAAACAAAAAAGAAAAAGAAAAAAAAAAGCGCCTTACTACATGGCATTATGCAAACATAGGCCACTTTGCAAAGGAGACAGTTGCAAAACAACTTTTTTAAAAGTTAGCACTGTTTTCAGAACACAAGGCACAAAACAAAAGCAGACATCACGCCAGAACAATGAACTTCACATGAAAGCTAATACCTGACCTGTACCATCCTTAAATATCTTACAATGTTAAATAGAGAAATGAAAAAAAAATACAGCAGCAACATAATTGTAATTTTGACTTTAGAAACAGTGCGTAGACCCCTCCTGAGTTGTTTACTCCAACCATTTCAGAGACAGTAACTTAAAAGTTCTCAATGTTTGTTTCACAGGAAAAAGTTTTCAGTGTCTGAGAAGTTAAACCTTTGTTAGGCTTTCTTGGATTTTTGCTTGGTAACTTGAAAAGTTAGGAGTTCTGTCCTCATCCAAGAGAAGATGCTTAAGGTAAGGTTGTTCTATAATTAAGCCCACTGATGTACCTTACATAAAAACTGACCAGAAAAATCTATAGTCTAAATCTCTTCAACATTTTGTTGGGAAGCCTCTACTTTCATCTTTTTAGAAGGTGGCACTCCTTCAGAGTCCTTAATGAGGGGGAAAAGAAAAACAGCCACGTTATCATTGCACTGAAGGTCAGGCACCATAAACATCAAACAAACAGCACCAACAAATTCCCCGGTGTGTGACGTGTCCCAGACAAAGCATCCCTGGATGCCAGAACATGTCCCAGTGCTGCCTGAAGTCACTCCTCTACTTACACCTTACCTCAACATCTTTCCACTTCTTGTCATCTACAAAGGGTAAAAAATTCTAGTTCCAGGCTAAAACCCACAGTGAATAGTCCAAGGAACAGCCTCGATGGAGGGTGCACTGAAACCCAGGACCCCCAGGAAAACCAGGAGGAGCAGTGCTCTGCCTGAGGATCTGGACTTGTCCTGCCCTGAGAAGGGCACAACTGCAAGGATAATTTCTTCCTCCCACCCACCCAGAATTTTTCAGTGTTTCAGTGAGGAAACACCCAAATATCCACAAATTACCTCTCCTAACTGCCATAAGCATTTACCTTTATAGAAGGTGTTTTACTTCTGAATGGTCCTCAAAGGGTCCAGTAGGTTTGCTCCAAGCAATTTATTAATGTAAAACGTTAATATTCCCTTAAAAACATGGTCTGGTTTAAGAAACTGAGAAATCCATCAGACCAATCTGGTCTTACTTCCAATTCTGTGAGATTCAAGCAGCCAGTCACCTGCACCACAAAACCAGGTACAGGCACATTTAATACTTTACAGCTGCTTTACTGTCCTCACTTTGGATATTAATGGAAATACAAAACTGTCCTCCTTACATTTGCTTTTAAGTAAAAATAAACTTTTCCAAGATCCATGTAATCTGACTTTTGCACTTAAAGTTACCTGAGAGTTTTTAGATGCCTCTGTAATTAAATCATTTTCTCCAGAGGACTGAATTTCTGCTTTCTCTGAACTATTCATGGAATTCTCCATTGAAGACTGTGAATTCTGTTCATCAGAGGTATCTGAAATGTCAAGAAATAATTTTGAACAAACAAATGAAAGCTTTCAGCAGGAGCTTTCCAGAATGTCTTCCCATCAGCAACATCCCCAACACACACATTTCACTCACATTGTAACCATTAATGAAAACACACCTAACAAGTGCACAAATATGGTGAATTAAGCTCAAACTCCAGGATCACAACCTGGCTGCTGCCAGAGCTTTTCCTTCCCGCTGCCAGAGCACAGACCCTGGGATCAGACCCTAGAGGGAGCCAAGCTCCTGTGCAGCCTCACAGAGGATGTCAGAGCCCTCAGCGAACAAGTCTGGACTGCAAGGGAATTCCTTCAAACTAGAAGCAAAAGGGCTGATTTGTTACAACTAATGGCTCTAAAAACCTGTGGTTAAGCAGAGAGAATAAAGTTACCTGAATCAAAATTCAGCCATATATTTAAAATCCTTTTTTTTGCTTGATACTACATTTGAGATAGAATTTAGAAATTCAGCTAACTAGCTTAACCACTAAATTTTTAATTCTGGTGCATAGGTGTGAAGAAGTCCTCCAGCCTATTATAGCTGTTACTTGCTCCCAGCTTTCACTGGTTTTTTTTTTTTTGATTGATTGGTTGTTTTTTTAAACTCTTCTCTCTCCCAAAACAAGACTTACAGAAGACTCAAGGTTAAAGCACTCATTTACTGAAACAGGGGACAGAGACATGTAAAATGTACTCCTAGATCCCTGACCCAAAAAACATACGAATTTATTCCAGATGAAGAGAAATGCAAGATCAAACAAAATTGCTGGACAGCTTTGGTTAATGAAGATGCCATAAACAGTGAGTAATGGATATTTTTGTGGTGTACTGTATAAAAAGCATCACAAGCATTTCTGAATTCAAGACAAAGTGACGCCCATGATGAGAATCTCAAAGATCACATTCAGCAAACTTGGGCAGAATCCTCTTCCTGTCCGTGTCTCACCAGAAAAGCATCTTCATGTTAATAAAGAAACAAGTCCCAGGGGTCCAAAGAAATCTGAGTTTCGATTTTTGCTGTGTATGTCTCAGCACCCACTGAGCTGAGGAGCACTCTGCCATGTGCCCATCTCCCCATGACAAAGCCAGCCTCAGCTCATCACCACTGTTCTCTTCCAGCTGCTCCTGATGAAACACTCAGGCTGCTGCTGACCTTTGGGCAAGGGGATCCATACCTTAAACCACCAAGCCTCAAGCTATTCCAATGCCTGCAGGACTTGTTCACATAGCAGAATGCTTTGAATCCACTTTATTTAAGAATTCCTCATTAAGCGTTTCTGACCACCCAAACTGGCTTACAGGAACCTCCCTGATTTCAGTGGAGTAACATGAGATAGATGTGCAAGGTCATTAACCCTGTCCAGCTGAATAATGTCCCAATTGCAGGGTTCTGATTGATCACAACAAGGTAGATAAATGTTTAATAAATTGTTTAACACAACATTTAACCAACTGAAAAAACCCGACATTAAGAACAGGTATTTTTTGCCGTTATGTCTCCGTTTCATTTTACAATAACTGGCTCTGGAACTAATCCAGAGGACTTGGTACGATTTTCCCTGAACCTAAATTTAGCCAGGGGAACATGTATGCTATGTAACAGCTCCACATAAGCAGGTTCAGACAATATTAGACCTAGGAGTAAATCCTTACTGTTTACTGTGGCCAAATATGCAAGTGGAGATTTTCTTTGAAGGAAATGGGTGTTCTGATTTATTCCAACTTGGTGATGGCTCTGTTGTCAAATTTTAACCCCAGTTAACAGTGACAACACTTAACATATTTAACCACTCTGGCATTACCAAGATAAAAGTTCTAAATTTAAATTGGTCAGTGGATCTACTGAGTGAAGAACTAAATCAGGAGGGCATAATTTAATTGCTTTGGTATGGGAAGAACTCCGCAAACAAATCGTTAGAATGGTGCTAAGGACATCTTTTATCTGTTACAATAGGACAAAGAAAGTTACCTTTCCGAGAATATAAATACAGAGCATGTTTCAATTACCCAAAATACCATTTAAAGAGTGAGGTTCAGAACAATCTCTTAACCCACATGTATTTTTAATCTGTGCACAACTGCAATAGAATCTTGTAATGCTTTTAGAAAATTAGGACAGAACTCAGAGCTAACTTTTGAATAAGTAGCTAGCAGGGTTAAGAGAAAAGAAAGCTTGCACTATAATTTACACAATTAAAAAAGTAATTTCAAAGTATCTCACCTCTATTTTACTGTCACACTAGAGAGCGAACATCCAGAGATCTACAGAAAATAATACCTCCCAGGATTTGTGTCATTACATGGTAGCAGCCATTTCAAAGATGATTTTAAATTATTTCTTCTTTCAAGGCTGAGATTTGAGAACAATACACCAGTATTTTGTTTGTTTCTCTCTGAAAAGACCCTGAATGTCAGTGTGACCTTTCCAGTTGTATGAAAGATCACCAGTAGGTCAGAGAAACTGTGGCCCATTTTCACATAAACACTGAGAATTCAGAAACCATTTCTTTCAAATTGTTACCTTCCAGTTCTTGAAGCGGATAAGCAAATAAATAATACAATAAAGGATACCTAATACACTAAAGGATAACTTTTTCTGTTTGGCTTTCAAATGGTCCTCCCACCCAGCTCACCTTCTGAACCAGGCTGCTCCTTTGCCTCTGCCTGAGTTTCGTCAGACTTGACTTCAGTGCCGTCTGCTTGTGTTGCCAAGTTCTGCTCTGGTGCTGGACTGGAATTGCTGCTGTTTTCCTGTTTTATTGGAGAAGCATCAGCTATTGAACTCTGGTTGCTATTGTCATCTGTTAACAGGAGAGTGAAAAGCAACAAAGTTTGATTTGGTAAGATACAAAGCACACCTTAATTCTTCCACATTGTTCCCTGGTAACACATGATATAATTTAGTTCATTTGGGATCAAGTCCAATCATTTAGACTCACACTACACATCCAACTTTTTTTCCACACCAGCCTACGGAGTTTTCAAGCAGTTACTAAAAATCTAATTCTAACTAATTTTATACATTAAAATAAAGAGTGTTTTACTCAGATCTGATCCAAAAGAACCCAGAATTTTGTAGTATGAGTAAACCAGATCAACTGCAGTGACAGTCTCATATAACACAGGGCTAATTAAGTTCATGCTGCAGATTTACAAATACTCATCATTCCAATGTTCAGATGAGCAGATATTTTTTGAATTGTGTCCTGAAGGTCAAAAAAAACCAACCCAAACCCCCTTCAAGATAAAATGTAACATCCAGTCCCAATATCAATAGCTTCTAAGCGATAATTGTCCAGAATATTCTCTAGCCCTCAGACTTGGATCACAGGAATTTTCTGCAGCACAGATCTGCAGATAACAGGAAATATTCTGCCTGTGCCCTCTTCCTGTGACAGTGGTTTAAGTAGCTCAGCTATTATTTTATGGATAGTAGTGGGGTACAACTTCCTTTAAACCAGACTAACATCCATGGATAACCAAGAGGGAAGTTCCTGCTCCCTAAAGAAAACTAACCCTGCCAAACATTGTGAATTAAATTACTAGAATACAAGTCAATCCACCTCCCTCTGCATCTGTACAACTATTACATTCAAAGGACTTCAGGAACACAGAGTTGCTGGTGGGATCACCTCTCTCCAGAGCAGCCTGAAGTCAGATCAGATTAACTTTATCACAAAATTGTACAGTGTGAAATTGTACAGTTAAAACACAGGTGATAAATGATAAAAAAGCAAGGAGTACGTTCACCTCATGGATGGGAGAATCAAGACTTAAAAAAATTAAATGATCTGATCAAGGCAAAAGTTAAAAGGTTTGAAACAGATGAAAAACGAATCCCGATCTGCAAAACCCCTGCTCACTCCTCTAACTGCAAGCCCACACTTGCTGCCAGCACTGCAAAAAGCAACCATGAGGCAACACAAATGCAAATAAAACTGAAATTAAAAATTTACAACCCAGTAAAACGTGATCCTCTCTTATCAGCTCAAACAGTGCTGCCTTCTCAGCCATAATTGTTATCCAAACACCCAGAAGGTAAAAACCTGAAGCAGAGCTGAGCTGTGCAAGCTGCTCTGTAATAAACACCAGGCTAACACTCAAAAGTCACATTTAAAAAAAAATTAAAATGAAATAAAATTGACCTCACAGTGCCTGACTGGCAAACAAAAAATGTTTTCTTGAGCAGTTAATTCCATCAAGCTGCAGCAGAAGGAAGGCACCACAGAACCAGAGCTTGCTTTCTTGGCTCTTGCAGAATTCTCTTGACCTTAATCATTTAGAGAGTTAATAAGTACAAAACCTACCTAAATTATAGTAGGTACCACTGAGGCTTTGGGGGTCTTTTGGTTCTTCAAGCAGCAAACTCGACAGACTTACTACTTCACCTGAGTGCAGTGCTTTGAATGATAGATAATTCTAATTTTATTTTCATATTTAGCTCCGCTAACAATATTTTTTTCCCTAGCACTCATAGCCCAAATATAAATGGCATTTTAACAACTGTTAGTACACCCACAGAAGAGAAGTCCAAGGTACCAAGTGAGTATTTGATGCTGTTTTCACTTTGATTCAAGTCCATACATCGGAGCAATGCAGAATCTGAGGTTGTTGGTTTACACTTTCACAGCAGTGTAAGAGGGTAATTGGGTCTGACCTCCTCCCACTCACCATGCATGTCCATCATGCCTGGGGAGGAGCTGTTCTCTGGAGTGGTCACTTCAGAGCCACATTTTTCATCTTTGCCCTTTTTCTTATTCTTATTTTTCTGAAAAACAAAAGGCACCACACACCAATGAGACTATGGCCATGCAGAGAAATTCACGTTGCTGTGTAAAACCCTCAAATGACAGCACCTCTGTAGGAACAGCTCAAAATTTCAAGTGAACTAATGCTGTTTCTTCATTCAAACTGAAAGATGGATTAAGAAAAATCAGATTGACCTAAACCAAAGAGCACAAGCACGAGAGCCCTGCGTGAACTGTAGGTCTCTCAACCTGCTCCCAACCCACAAGGATAAAGACAAAGGAAGAGACCGTGGCATCCATCACGTGGGGAATCTGTGCCTGCTAAGGGATGCAGCATTTGCAATTAGGAGGTGACGTAATCAGTCTCACAGGAAAAAGAGCCGGCTGCACTGCTTTTGGAGATCCTGCCTGCTGAGGAGACAATTAAAAGCCTGACTCCAGGAAGAATGCTCTCAGCCCATCCTTTCAGACAGAGACTGTCCTCCAACGAGGGAAGGAACTGAACCACAATCAAATATTGTCTAAGACTGCAGAAGAAATTCAACAAGTGATATCTGGAGGGACTTTTCTCTCTATTTTAAACAGATTATTAAGCTTATTTCTAAATTGTATTTTTACGTCAGAGAAGCCAGATTTGGCTCACTGATGCATGAAACAGAGGTGGGAGCACATGGGCTTCTTTAGCTTTGCAAAATGAAAGGTTAGAGGGGTCATAATCTCTCTCAGGTTTGGTTTTGTTATTTTTTAACGGTAAGAAGGACACTTTTGCCACAAAAGAAGTACTGAAAATGACTGTGAGCAATTTAAGCTGAGAAGTGTTTTTTAAAGAGGTTTAACCATCAAAGCGGTGAGGTTCCAGAACAGCCTTCCACAACCAGTAGGAGAAAGAGCCAAGCTAATTGTAGTGCAGAGAAATGTCAAAATGTCTTAGGAGCAACATGTAAGGGGGAAAGTAATTTAATTTCTGTTCACCAAAATCAAAGACAACTTCCATTTGAAATAGGGAAGGTCCCATTCTCCTATTTTAGTGAAAAGCAAATATACTGTCTGGTCCTTCACAGTGGATGAAATCGAATATAAAAGGATGCCCACAACAAAATTTAAAAGCTGAAATTATCCCTACCTGGTATTTATTGTTAAAATATATATGCTTGTGTTATTTGTGAGAACTTCCAGAGCAATAGGACAGAAACCTTGCAACATCAAGCCTGCAACAACTGCAGCTGCACAACAGCCTCTACTTGAAATAAAAAGAATGTGACTGTAGGACATCAACGTAACCGGTCTTAAACAAGTGTCCCAATTTCAGCAAATCTGGAGCCTCAACCTAAAGATGATGACTCAGAAAACACAATTAAACTCTGCACATAGAGGCCATTATATAAATCCATTCTTCATAATAGAGAACCTGACTTTGGGTAGCAGTGACCTTGAAAATTCATCCAGAAGCTCACTTAGAAATTCTGTTTCCAAGTCCCACAGCACCCATCCTGCAGGCACAGCTGAACAGCAGGAAAACAACAGCCAGAAGCCATGAGCCCAAATATCCTAATCCCTGCACTCCCTCTCACATGGATAACACAATTTTCCCCCACTATGTACTATAAATAATAAAATTGAGACCAAACATTTGACAACTAGAAAGAATGAACAGGTTTCCCAATTCCCAAGGGGGAACTTCACAGAGATGCTGCTCAAGCACTGCAAGAACCCCTAAGGTTTACCACAACTCCGACAGTCCCTGAAATCTGTGGGACAACAAAGTACAGAAAGAAACAAACTCAGTTAAAACAGCCCTAATAAAAAAAAAATAGGTCTTAAATTTGGAGTCTGAATAAGACAAGGTCATGACACTGTCTTGTCTGAAAAACCACCATTTTGCACATCTATTAACGTAGAAGTTTTCGTCCAGATAGGCCTTCGCTCATATTTCAGATAAAGTAAAAAGCACACGACAGCCCAAGGAAGGAGTACCAAACTTAGGATATCTTTTCTATTGTATCATTAATTTACTGTGGTATCATGGGTTAGTGTTCTCTCTATCACAATATTACAATTTATAAGATGAGAGCAACGATTGTTTTGAAAACCAATTTGTAAGTCCTACCGACTTTGACTTTTACACTTAATTTTACACCACATGAACAGTGCACACAAAGAACATAAACATGATGCACAGACAGAACATTTATCAAGGGAAAACACACATGACAACAGAAGCGTGTGTTGCTGTATTACTTGGGCTGGACATCTTAATACAAGTGATCCCAGTGCCACAGGATATTCCTACCCTCATGTCAGTGTTTTGCAACCTATTTTTGAGCAGAACAGCAGTGACGCACACATAGAATATGCTCTCTGCCCTGTTCCAAACCAGCTACTTTCTTTAAATCATCAGGCAGAAAGAGGGGAAAAATAATCCATGTCAAAACTTACCCTCCCTGCCTTCCAGTTAGTTAGAGAAAGGTTTCAAACTCAGTTTCAGCTGCATGTTTAACACTTATCTGAGAACTGATCCCAGCTGACTCCAGGGAGACTGTCACACACTGACCCATCAACATCACTTGCTGTAGAGATCATCATCTCCCTGGAGCTTGCAAGACCCACACCAGTCTTAGCTTAAAGGCTCAATGAAAATCAAAGAATATTTCTTTCGACTTTGCTTAAACAGGAGCGTCTACATCTGGAAAAAGCAAGATACCGCAGGATACTTACATCATCCACTTTAGGCTCTGTTACTGGTACCCATTTGTAAATCCTTAGGGATGTGTCGCCAACTGTCACCCACTTCTTCTCCCTATAAAATTACAATGCAGGAGAAGTTAAACTTCGGATTCAGAAGAGAATGATCTACTATTGTAAGTTGTCAAGGATTTAAACAGGCTATTAAGTAGGATGATCTCTATTACATCGTCTTTAGCACTGCATTGTGCAAATTGTTCTTTGCATTTCACAACTTGCTAGAGTACTGCTAACCTCCAGATTTCTCAGGGCTGTTACTTGACTGGGTGAGTAACTGCAGTAGCAGTAATAAGATCTGGATTAAAGACAAAATTAAGAAGAACAGCAATTGAAAATGCAGATTTAATGCCTACAATTTTCACTTAAGTTTCTAGACAGCAGAAAAAGGTTTAGACAGACCAGTGTGTTTTGATAGTCATGAAGCTGTTTAATGGGATTAGAAATCTAGATGCATTTTGACCATCTGAGGTTTATTTGGAGGCAGAAATTTGCTGCTGGCAATTTAATGTTCACTCCACACCCCTGACAGACAGCTCTGCAATTCCAGCCGTAGGACCAACAGCCTCATGGGGAGCAATATGTGCCGTGGTGCAGAATCCAGACTCTGGAGAGCCCAGCTCTGGAGAAAAGCAAGGCTGAGGCTATCAGAGAAGGGAAAGCACAACCTCGGGCACTGTGTGCAGACCCTGCCAGCTGTGAATGGTGACACTGACAAATTGTGAAGGAAATGTGGCTGCAGGGCAGCTCTGCCTTAGGGGGTCACAGTGCTGGGGTGGAGAGGGATGCTGAACGCTCGGCTGAGGGATGCATTCCTTGAGCTCTGCACATCAGGGTATTAAAAGAAGGTCCATAATGCCAGAAAAATTTCATCACGTTTCTGTGATCAGTTTTCAGGTCACAGATTACCACTGCTGGTTCCTGGGTTTGCAATGCAGCTCTGCAAATGGATCGATTAAAAGTTAACAACAAAGACCGATTCCATTAAATATTCAGGAACATCTGAAATTAATTTGGCATGAGATCTCAGGCTTTTTTTTTTTATTTTTTCATAAACACGTTTAAATAATAGATTTGGGATCCAGTTATAGATTAAAAAAATAAAAAATGTTCTTTGCAGGATGGGAGAAGCTGGATGTGACTCCAAATATATATATTTATATATATACGTGATAGCTCCATTTTTAGAAAGGGCCTCCAGAATCAAAAGCAGCCACACTGTACAAATGTCACAAACATCCTCCTGACTATTTGTTTTAGCCACTAAAGCCAATCTTATATTTTCCCTTTAGAAGAGGCATTTTCCTGTTTAATTAAGAATAAAAGCAAAACTAAATCATGTATGACTATTTGATACATTTTTGGATCTGCCCATAATTATATTTTAATTGAAGTCCAAAACTATTTCAAATTAACTTCTTTCCCACTGCTCTTCGTGGAGCAGTTTTCCCTCAATGTGTTTAGACACAGCCATTTGGGTACACTAGGTGGCTAAAGTATGTCAAAATCCAATTTCATTCTAATTTGGAGCTCTACATGCGATAAAAATGACAGTGGAGATGAGGGCATGTCAATAATGAGAGCATACTTAATTGTGAAGAGATGATCATGATATAATTTGGGGCTTTTTAAGGATACAAGACAAACTAGATTTATTTCTACTTAAGAAAACCTTTGAAATTATGGAAATAAAACCAACTGGGGTTTTGTTTTGGGTGTGGGGAGAGGTGAATAAATGCTTTTTTAAAAAATCAAGATTTTAGTCTTTTCCTACAGCAAAATATTACTTAGAGATGCTGCACTGGAAAACCAAAAGTTCAAGATACCTGTTAGCATCTCAAAGCAGCCTCACACAGCATCTTCACTGGACAGACTGTAGAACACAGGAGGAAACCTATATTAGTAACTTTTTCCTTCTAGTATTAAAGTTAGCCCTGACATTTTAACTCTTCTGAGCTTCTTACGTACCACTTTAAGTTTTGATAACCCTCAGCTATAGGGATTTTTAAACTGATTTCAATACACAGTAATTCAGACAACAATGGGAATAAGAATATTTTGTGATGGAAGTACACCAACATCCCAGTCCTGCAAACACTTATGGCTAAAAAGAAAACCCAACATCACAGTGCTATTATGCAAATATTTTACATGTGTAAGTATTTACAGTATTGACAGTTTAAGACCATGAAAGTATTAATAAGAAAAAAAGAAGACAACCTCCTCTAAAACTTAATAAAAGCATTGGCAGCACAAAGACAAATTTGTTAACAAAGAAACGCAATGACTTTCAGACATTTAAGATCAACAGGGTAAAATAATTTCAAGATTTAAGACATTTATTGCAAATTAAGCTTAGAATATTATCTGTAATACTTACTGCCTTACCATTTCAAAACAAAACCCAAAATCCAAACAAGCAAACAAAAACCCCAAACTCACTTCTACTCTGAACACTCACTTTTTAATCTGCTGTGCAAAGACACCATCCCAACCTGCTGATCAGGGACTTTCCTTTCCACTTAGTGAGAATTGACAATTTACTGATGCTGCCCATGGCAGCAAGTTTGGGAAATGCTGCACAAACCACAGAATATCCTCACTGGCCCAATGCTGGAGTAGGAATGAGGAATTAATGAACTCTTGTGCTCAGTCTGTTGTGAAACTTTAAGTAGTTTCTTCACCTGTTTTCCTGTCTGCTGCCCA
>VZTE01000771.1:74063-97556 GCA_013397775.1 Eulacestoma nigropectus | reverse complement strand
TCGGGCGGCTCTCGCGGCTGAGGGGACACCGCGGAACCGCGGGGACAGCGAGCCGCCCCCGGCGGGGACCTGCGGAGGAGGTGCCGGGCGGGAAGGAGCCCGCGCGGGGGAGAGTCCGGAGGCGGCCACCGGCCCCGCGCGCGCGGGGCTTCCAGAGTTCCCGTCGCTGGTTTTCCTCGACTGTTCGCTGTGGCGAGCACAAGACAACGCTCTTTTCCCACTTCCACCAAGCTCAGGCCGTAAGTTACCCCAGAACTAAAAAGTTTATCCCATTTCACCTCGCCTTAACTCTAAAGGGCCATCAAGAGCTGCCCAGGGAGGTAGAGGAATCGCCTCTCCTTTAGGGAAAGACTGGATGTGGCACTTGGAGTTTAGTTGAGAAGGTGGTGACCGGTCAAGGGTTGGACTCGATGATCCCAGAGATCTTTTCCAACCAAATTGATTCTCGTGATTCTGTGATAAACCAGTGTAGTCTAGCAGCATCAAGAGCACAGTTACATTTTACCACAAAGCAAAATCCAGTCCTAAAATCCAGGGCTTTTAAAAACTTCAAAGCACTTTACATATAGAGATAATACCTATTTTTGTGCAGGGCAGTGACAGACACCCATCCCACTTTTGCGCCAGTTCTGTGACAGACCTTGAACACAGGGATGGGCGATGTAGTCCCCTGTTTAACAGGAAGCAGAGTCCCTAATTAGCAGATTTTGAGGTTTTTTTTTTCCCAGTGGTTATAAAGTTTCTCAGCTGCTTTAAATAATTCCAGTAATATCAATGGAGTTGGGCTGCTTTAGAGCAGTGGAGGCTCAGCTCCGACAGAGATCCATGGAAGTCTATGAACATAAAGGGTAAATGAGTTACATGGGAGGCGATGCTCTGCAGGAAATTTGTCACAGACCTTCGAGCTCTGGTGTAGTACCGCTGGACTCCTTCATTAACTTCTCCCTAATGCACACCTTGCTGCTCGTGCTAATTGTACAATCACAGATGCTCTGAGTACACAACAGCGATCTCTGTTTAAAAAACATTGCTTCTGAAAGGAACGCTTCTTAAGGGCCTACATTATTATTCAAATTGATGCCGAGGATGATGTAAAGAAGGAAGCTGTTCAACAGCACTTCACTGATCTTTCTACAGCAACTTGTATCAGTCTCATTATGCTGTTTATACACACACAGTGCGATGCCGTCCCATTGGTATTACACTGCTAATTGGAATTACTACTTTCAGAAAGAAAAAGTCAGTTCAAAGGCCAAAAGAGAAGCGTGGTTGTAATGTATACCACAGCATTTATTTCTTTACCGAGGTCCATTGGATTTATAATTACAAATCCTTTCTAACATGTCAAAGCATTTATCAATGTATTTAGTCAATACAGTACTCTTACATTGCTCTTTTGCTGTCAGGTTTCACAAATGAATACTGTCTTAACATAATGAAAATAGACTGCATCTGGCATAAACCCACCTGAAATGACTTCTAGGAAGGTTCCAGCCAAGGATGGAGTGGCCACCTGCTTCATTCTTTCCAGCCACCCCAATGTTACCCTAGATAGGTGTGAAATTACAGGTTTGTGGCACATGCCAAACTGGGGACTTATTCTAGAGTTTGACTATGTGACCTTTACTTTAAAATGAACGCAAGCCATAAATTTTGCAGATATTTGAGGAGAGGATCCTGGAAAGTAGGAACAAACAGAAGGTCTTGTGGTAGCTGTGATTCCGAGTCTCTGTAGATCAAAGATTCTTCTCTTTCCTTCTGTTCTTTTTCTCTGGTTTAGCAATAGGTAAGCCAAGAATGTCTGCAACAAATACCTCTGCTGTGATTTCTGCTGGAATTTCTTCTTCAGTCAAAGCTGCTGCACCTGGAGAGCAGTAACAACACCACAACACGCACACCGAAGCAATGTAAAAACAGGTTTCCAGTAAAATGTATAGGCAGCAATAAGTGAATGAAATGTTTTTAAATATGTACAAAGGGATCGTGACAAAGTGATGGTTTACTAGCTCTATACTTTATGTGTTTATATCAGGGATTAAACCTGCCAAATCTGTGTGTCTCACCTTGCAGCAGGTCCCTGCCTCAGAGGAGTCGTGGGACAACTTTTACACTTGATCGATTTGATGTGATTTAGGATCCTGAGGGATCCAGGGATTTCCAAGTGGCTTTGCAGCACCAGGCAGTTCCCTTCGGGAGCGGCACCTTTGCTGCGTGCGGCCCATTGCCAGTGACCCTAAACAGATGCTGTTCCAAACCAGTGGGGACTGGGACATGAATTGTACGAAAATGCAGTTCCACTTACAATGGGCAATTAAATACAGCCACTTGGTTCAAATCAATGCTATAATTTGCTGTTCCAGACTGGTGTAGACTGGGACATAAATTGCAGACAAATGCGGTCGTTACCAACAGCTCTGTTACAATGGGCACTGCGGCCTGGGTGAAATCAGCACTGGGATTTCCCTGTGTGTTTCTAATTTCAGTTCCAGCCAGCAGATAAACAGCAATGTAATCTTGTCAGGCCCCAGTTATAGTTCATTGTCCATTTATTTTTAGATACACCCATGCAATTGCTGCGTGGATGAAGGACAGTCTGTAGCTCTGTGACTATTTTTGCAATCCCATCTGAGCAGTTTTGACAGCTCTTGGCCTAACAGGGTAAATGGGTTTGAAATTTAAATTATTCCATTTGGGAATTGAAACAATCCTTCTTCTGTGCTATGTGGAATGCTAATCCTGTACCTGTGGGATCGCAGGTGTCCAGTTCAGATCTTCCTTCCCTGGGTCTCCTGCCCAGCAAGGTGATCAGACACTCGGCCAGCTCGTCCTCTGTCATCTGCTCCCCTGTACACAACAGAGCAACACCAGCCTGTGGGTTATGAGGTCAAGAGCACAAAACTCAAAAGCAACTCAAATTACAAAGTGCATGAACTAGACACAGTTCAAAAGAGGATCTGGCTTCTCTGAGATAGAGACATACACATTGCCAACCAAAACACGTGATCCCAATGCAGGAAAACATTGATCCTAAGGAAAATTGCTCTTCCCTATAGCATTTTGGGAAAAAATGTCAATCAAAGGGAGAAATTCTGATGCAGACAGCTCTTTAAGATACATTGATGGAAGTCACAGGGGCTTGAGCTTCTATTCCCACTGGAGAATTCCTGGCACAGACCACAGTCCATGTAGCCATTTTCGTGCAGAGGAGGAAGAGGAAGGTGGATAAAAGTCTTGATTTAGTATCTTGAAATAACATGGACATAGCACTGTGGGAACACTTGTTCCCAGTCAGTGGTTGGCTCATGCCCTGGAGCATGAGGTTATAGATCTGTTATGAAACTGTTCTATCTGATGTACCTATTTATGGATGTTCACACCATCTGTATAAATAGCTAACCTTTCTCACACTGGTTGAATCCTTGGTTTCCAAGGATCTTTGTGGCACGGAGCCTTGCCAGGTGATGTACTGAGTAAACCAGCATTTCTCTTTACCTGTTTTAGTGCTCAGCTGCACTTTTACACCAGAAGAAAGACAATAGAAGTTTGTTATTAACACTCTATGGCACTGGCCACAAGCATATGAACACCCACGTTTACGGTGTTCTCCCTGATTCAGCTCAACTAAACCATCCCATCTTTTCAGTCTTTCACTCAGATTCAGCCCAGGACCAATTTCATCCCTCCTTTCTTGTCTCCCTTTTATCAGTTTTATACTGCTTTTCCAGAGCCTGTGTGACTGGAAGAGAGAACAGCAATTCAGATAAGGGCACACTGGAAGAAGGATACATTTTGCAAAGATCCATACTTACCATTTAACAGCTAAGATACCTCAGGCCAGCAGAGATTTCCAGAGCAGTAAAAGAAGCACAGCTGGGACAAGACATGATTATTCCATTTAAAATCTTAAGGCAGGTGGGTCCTCATGCCTGCCCTGGTTACCAGGCTGTCATTCCATAATAATTTCTTGCTGCAGTGAAAAAGTTCTGAAATTTCAGGCAGAACTAGCAAGCATAAAACTGATATTAGAAACAAAATAACTCACCTCTGCACTGAAGCAGTGACAGGAAGTCTCCTGTGTCAATAACTTTGTCTCCCTTCTCGTTATGATAACCAAGAACCTGAAATGCTCGTTGTATGGTTTTCATTGACAAGCCAAGTGCAGGTCGATGATTTATGTAAAGTTTGATAAAATCCCCTAAATTGATTTTTGTCACTTGTTCTCCAGTATCCGCATACTTGCTGAATTTTACTTCATTTATCATTTCTTCAATCTAAAGATCAAGACAAGGCAGATTGTTAAATGTTTTATTTTGAAGAGCATCGGGCCAGTTTCCGATCCCGTGAATGCCAACGTTCCCTAACCGTGCATGTGTTGGTGCCACGGGTGCCATGACCACATCCCAGTAGGAAGCTGCACTCAGCAGCCGAGGGTGGGCATGGCCAACAGTTACACACCTGCTGACATGACAATAATAAGTTAAAATGGGGGTTACACATACACAGTCATTTTGGATTTCCTCTCTTGTGACAGGCACTCGGTGACCCTGCAGCTGTTACCGGCACCTTCGGCACAGCTGTGTCTCCACTCTGGGACAGTGGGCAGGCAAACCACAAACCAGTAAACACACCATCCTTGCTCTGGAAGCACACAGGAGGGTCCTGACAGAACCAGGCTGCACATCCTGGCTGGCATTAGAAATCTTATCGTCCCCTGCTCTGACCTGTGTCTGGGGTGGTTCTGGTGCTGCACAAGCCAAATCTGAAATGTGCTCAGTGGGGCTGACACCCTGCGCTGCTGGATCACTTACTCTCCTCCCGGACAAGCAGGCAAGCCCTGGCTGTGCTGGATACCAGTGGTTTTCCTGAAGTCTGGTGCTGTGAGTCAGCCCAGTTGGCAGCTGTGCAGATGCGTGTCCAAAAGGCAGCGTCTGCTCCATGTTTTCATTGTACTCGCAGCCCCTTCGGAGATACACGGGCAGCAGAGAAACGCCGGGAGAATTCCCCGTGCCAATATGTACCAAGCCTGCTGCTCCCTGGGAAGGGAAGCTGATGCAAGATCTCCCCAGGGAGGACTTTGCATTCAGCCTTGGGCCTTTGTCCTTGTGTCACAAGTTTTTCCACTGAATGAAGCCCGGGGAAGAGGGAAATCTCAGCCTTATATTTTTCCTGTAGTGAATGTCATGCCAAGCAAGAACAGTCATTTTCACTCAGCTCTGGCTGATCTGGGATTAGGTTTTCTATCAACCTTACTGAACTACAAAAGAAAAACACCAATTCCCAAAAGCTTTGCTAGTGAGCCCAAGCTGCCTTTTCTCCCTTCTGCTTTTCTTTTATTAAAACACTCTAGAGAGAGATGAACCTTCTCTCTGGATTTATTACTGATTGTAGGTTGCCTGGTTTTGCAACAGCTCAGCACCTCTGCTTCCATGCCTGAAACGCTGCTTATATTTTAATTTGGGGAAGTGTGGGACATTATCAGTTATTCTTCCAGAGACATTTCCCAAGGGAATATGTTCTCTGTGTCCTCAAGATGCATAAACGTAATAACCCAAGGAAAAGATCTAACACAGTACGAGGAGATAACACCTCAGCTTGACACCAGGTCAAAGCAGCCCCAGCTCAGACTAACGTTTGCTGGTTGTGGGGGCTCCAAAGTGAGTCAGTTTGGTAGCGGCTATGGCAAAGGTCCTGCCTTCCATCTGGTGGCTCTCCTGGCAGAGCATCCCTGGGCAGACGGGGTGGCACAGACTCACAGCACTGCCTCGGCAGCCTGTGGGTCCCTGTGCCGTGGCAGAGAGGAACACAGCCTCCCCTGCGGAAAGACCGAGGGAGTGCAGTGATGCACCGCTGCCCTTGGGAGAGCCCCTCCTGCGGTGACGGGCTGGAGCTGGTGCTCAGAGGCCGTTATTCAAATCTCCTTGCTTCAGATTCAGTCATGCCAGGTTACACAGTACAGAGGAGGTTTGTATACATACAAACTGTCTTGGAGAAACAGCCACACAAAGGGGAATAAGCAGCACCCTTATTAAATCAATTCTCTCTGCTGTAAAATTTGGGCCCTGAGGCTGCCTTGTTGAACAACTATGAGCTGTCAGGCTCCAGGTTTGTTCAGCCTTCCCCTGCAGTTGCCCAACTTGCTAGCAAGGAAAATTTTGAGGAATTTGCTGCCAGATTCTGACCACTACTATATTGATGCGGATCAGATAAAATATGCTGAAAGCCAGTAAATATATCCCAGAGCCATCCAGCATGGTAATGGTCAGAACCTGGCCCTTAAAACACTTGGGAAGTGCAATCAGTCTTGCTTTTTTTCTTCTTTTGAAAACAATAATAAAAACAGCTGACCAACCTCTTCCTCTGATGGATAAAATCCTATTGCTCTCATTACAGAAGGAATTTCCTCCAAGGGAATATGTGTTGACACCTGTCTGTTCTCCATTATATCGATACCTTGGCTACACAGCTGTACGTAGTAAAAATAGTCCTCCAGTTCCTGCCAGAGATTCAAACAAACACTGCAAATTTCAGTTACCAACAGGCACAGAAGATAAGGCTCCTTTTAGGGTTTACTAGCAGGCATATCAATGAGATTGCTGTTAAAGGCGAGCTGGACAAAACATAAAGAAATGTCAGGCCTCTATAAATTAAACTGCAACCAGATGTGGCCAGACAGCGTTCACGGTGAGCATAATTACCCTGAAGAATTCGCCTTCTCTGCCGCCATTCAGGAGGTTGTAGAATGGGATCAAGTCCTCCCCACCCAGGAAAGCAGCAGCATCCAAGGCACTGGCAGAAGTGGAGAAAAGAAGGTACAGGAAGGGTTCATGTGAGGAGAGCTTTCACAGTTCCTTTTCTAGTAGTTGTTCACAGACACTTTCAATAAATAAAATCCCTGGGCCTCAGAATTCAGGAAAGAAAAGCACTGCCTTGAACCCTGTGCTGTTTTATCATCAGCTGCGCTTCTGCAGCATATTTCATACCCAGGTTTTACATACAATAGCACAGTGTGGGAATTAATTATTACTGAATGGTCCTCTTGTTTAGTGGAATGAGTACAGGGCTGGGAGCCAGGAGCTTTTCCATGAACTTGAACTTGGTGTCTGGCATTTGGCTTTTCTACTTCCTTATAGAGACATTGAGGGAGATGAATTAGCTAGATCAGCATTTTGAACATGCAGGGAAGGCTGGGGCTTGTTTGCCATAAACCACACAACTCTCTGTTCCTTGATCTAACACATTTTTCCCCAATAACTCAGTGCAATCCATTACCCGACTTCCTCCGCTGTGGCGGGCGATGGAGTCACAGGTGCAGTTCGCATTAAACTGAAAGTGCCTGAGTAGCCACCTCTTTGTTTCAATTTCATAGGCAGTTGGAGCCAAAAGAATCCCTTTGGCTTGTGCAGATGTAAAAAGAAACCAAGCCTGGAAGTGCAATCATGGCATAGCACTGCCGCATAATACCCCACGCCTGGCAGCGAGGCTGCAGCTTTCGCACACACCTCTGTAGTGCTGCTTCCACCGGGGTTTTTTTGCAAGCTTCATGCTTTTTTCATAATTAAGTTATTTGGGTATTAAACACAGTGGAGATGCACAAGATGCCAGAAGCAGCAATAAAATGATAATTAGCTCATCAAGAACTTCGCTCCAAAAACAAATTACATAGAAATTCAATGTTGCCTGGACTCTGGCCAACCATTATAAAGAAGGATCATTTATATTCTATTGCCTTCCTTAAAATGTCGCTTATCCTGACCCCCGACTGTTTAAGCCACACAAAGTGGAAAAGAAAATAAATAAACCCATTGATTTCCCACCCAGGTTTCCTTTGTTCTGCCACATGAAGGTGAGCTGGCTTGGCACCCCTTGGGCTTTCCTCAGAGCAAATGGTACCTGCAAAATATGTTCCTTGCAAGACCACCACGGTCTTAACCACAAAGCCTTGGTCCTAGGAAGGTGCGGGGCAGTGGTGGTTCCCAGGTGCACACCAAAAGGCAAACACAGGAGCAAGGGCTAAAAGCCAGCTCCTGTGGAGTTATTTCCCAGAAACCAGGAGACACAGTGCTCTGTGCTAGGAGGGTGTTGTGCAGGATTTGAAAAACAAAAAAAAAAAAACAAACCAGCACAGACTGAGGGAGACCATGCCACACTATCCTAACTCTGCCATGGACTAAGCTCCCTTCCCAGTCCCTGAAGTGTAAAGTGGTTCCATGCTGGCCTGGCAGTCTTCATGCCATTCACAGCTGCCTTGCTCCCTTTCTCTGTACAAATGTATCTACCGGGCACCTGCAGCCCTGAGGGAAGAGCCTCTGCCCCACACATGTATTCCAACGAGCAGTTTTGGTCCTTGACATGCCAAGAAACCAGTATATCTATCCTGCCTTTGCTGTGTTACCCCCCTGCCACGTAAGAGCACCTCTGGCACCGCTGCCCAAGGGATCTGGCAGAGGGAAACCTGAAGAGGACGGCGTAAGAAACCTGGCAGGATTCATCGCTGGTGCTCTGGGCCAGAGCCTGGAGATCCTCCTTTGTTAAAGCAGCCGCCACTCTTCCAGACACCCCATTTACTGCAGGCCATTTATTCATGTAAGCAAAGCTATATAGGATTAAGGTGGCTTGTCCTAAATCCAATCTTCAAATGCAGGGGGGATTTCCCAGCAAATTCCTATCCTGTTTGGAGAACAGACACTTTTGTATCAGCAGCTGCCCTGTGTGCTCCTCCTGCAGCCAGCGCTGCTCTTCTGGTCCCTGCCTAACCCTGACAATCTCCCATCGTGCTGGCCAGGCCCTCACAAGGGCCACAAAATCCTCTGCCCAAGTTCTTACCATTTGGGCACTATTTCCCACACTGGAGCATTTTATAAGTACTGTGACCACCCCTGTGAGGTTTGCTGGCTTAATCCCTCCTACATCACAGAGAGGGGAACAAAACCCCCCAAAAATGTGTCCCCTCCTGTTTCAGTTGCCACCCCACAGAGCTGCTTGGGGCCCGATGGGTTGACCAAGCAGCTGTGGAAAGCTGTAACAAGATTGCTTTCCTTTTCCTGCCGTAACTCACGGTAGGTTGACCTTCCATTTCATAAAAGTGCGCTCCTTCCCCCCGGCTGTAAAGATGTAACGCCCGTCATGGGAGGTGGCAAAATCAGAGGCACCATCCGGGTGGCAAATGAAGGCTGAGGACTTGTGGGGGTTGCCATCGACAGGCAGAATCTGCAAGCCCACCTGGAAAGGAAGAGAGAGTCTGGGAGGGCTGCGGATCCCACTGGGGCAATGCCACATCCTCTTCCCCAGGAGTTCTCTCAGCTCTCAGGCAGGACCAGCCTATGTGTGGTTTCATCTCCAGTGAAACTCCCAAGGGACCACCAGCTCGGCAAGTGGAGGCTCTTGTACAGCTGGGGCTCCATACCTTGTCCTTTGTAATGTACACCAGGTAGTGTTGCTGGGGGTCTGCAGAGCTTGTCCTAGGGAGGATTTGTATCTTCTCCAAGGGGGAGCCATAGGTTGGTCCCAGAAGGGTCTTTCTAAAGGCAAACAACATATTTATCCACTCTAGGCCACCCCAAACATTTTTCCCCTCTGAACAGCTGTTGTGTGGAAGGATGGGTAGATATGGGAGTTGTGCTACTGGCTGAGAGAACAGGGTAGGATGGGAAGGAACTACACTGGGGCTCAGAAATTAATTTAGTGCTCAGGGATTATTACGCTCTGCTCATGTGAATGCCTGTCTCTTTATCTGATGTCTAACTGCTGCATCTCAAGTCCAACATGCTGAGCAAACCAAGACCCACTTGCAGCCACAACCTTGCTAAATGACACATTAGTGAACAGCAGAGTGGGCATAAGAATGGAGTGACCTGAGGGCTCTAGAGCCATCCCAAGATCTGCATCACAGATGGATAATCCCGTGCTCATGGGTGGGAGTATGGTGGTCATTAGAGCAAGGAGAACACAGAGTCAGGAGGAGGCTCCCAGGCAATGGCAGGCCTGAATCAATCCTCTACCTGCACATTTTGGTCGTTGTGTTATAGAGCTTCATTTTGTAGCAGTTGTTGGCAGTGAGGAAAAAGGACTCGGTGCTGAGCTGTGGGTACCAGGCCAAGCACAGGGGCACCGCAGCCTGTTCCAGCCTGTCCCTGTGTGTGACCACCAAGTGGTCCTTGATGCTGCTGTTCAGGTCATATTCAACCTGGAGGAAAGACAAGGAAACACAGCAACTCCCCTGTGGTCTGCCAGCACCCTTGACCTTGTGGAATCACTGGATTTGCATCTCCTGGAGAAGCCACAATAGGAGAGCTTCAGCACCGAGACCAGGCTGAGAAACAACTCCCAGCAATGGAACTGGTGGGGAAAGAGTTGGGAGCCAAGGAACCAAACACGGAGTCTCCTCTGATGGCCTTGTCCAGCTCCACCCCTTTAACCACAAATCATCTCTGTCCTTTAAACTTTCACATCAACCCACCAGCTGCCGGTCCTCTCCGAGGCTCAGGAGCCTGGGCTCGTTGCTGTCCGAGTGGACCCCAAAGAGGATGTTCCGGATGGGTTTGTAGTGCGAGTCCAGCCCTGCCAGGTGTTCCCAGCATCTGCTCCCATTCTGCAGGACTCTCTTGTAAACAGTCACTGAATGATTCTCATCCTGCAACAACAGCACAAAGGTCAATGAGCCACGATCCCCGCACACATCCCCTGGCTGGCAGTGGGTTACTTAGTGTGTCCCCTCTGGGCTTAGCCTGGCCCTTTCTGTTCTGGAGTCCCACCAGGACGTTTAGTCACAGCCAGGATAAAGCACTGGGCCAGACAGATTTGGGCAGCTGCTCTCAAGAGAGCACCACAGAAATCTTCGACCTGGTGGGAGCATCTGAGCCATTCCTTGCCATGCTCATGTAGAAAAAGGGCAGTAAATCAATTTCTGTGATTCCCCAGAAATCACAAGGAAGATGCTTCCCACTGCTGTGCTCTGGCACACGTGCAGGAAAGGGGAATCTTTTTCTTTGTAGAGATCATCACCAGTTGCTACAACCTCTGAGTCAAACTGCTTCAACGCTGCCTCTACACTTCTATATCGAGACATGGGATCGAGGGAGCAGCTCCCTCGCAGAGCACCAGCCAGAAGGAAATCCCTGCTCCAGCCCTTTCCACAGATGGATGCAGAGCTAAGATTTGTCACTAAAGTTAGGGATGGGGCAGTGCCAGCAGCGGGTCTGCAGAGCCACTGTGACTGGTGACGTTTTTACAGAGTGACTCTTCAAGCCAGGAAAAGCATTTCGGAGCCAGGAAGACCCAGGGGAGGAACAGCCCTCTGCCTTGCTCGCTCTGCATTTCAGAGTCACCAAGCCCCAGGGGAGGGACAGCCCTCTGCCCTGCTCGCTCTGTGCCTCGCAGGCTGGCCGGCAATTCCCAGTCCCTCCCAAAGCTGCCCCAGGAACAGCGCATGTAAATCACCGAGCGGAAAAAACAAGCTTACAGCAGTTGCGAGGTACTTGGAATCGTGAGAGAAGCTGATGTGAGTCACAGGACCTTGCGAGAACTGGAATTTCTCACAGATGGACTGAAGGGAAATTGTATCAAGGATGTAAACACTTCCATCAGTAAAACCAGCAGCCAGCAAATAACCTGGAAAGCAGACCAGAAACCTCTCACGACACCATCACTCCTCCCAGGAAGGCCAGTGCTTGGCACGTGGGGAGGTCACAAGGCTGGGATACCTTCAGGGTCGTAGGATAAGCACTGGATGCCGGCCTCAGTGAATATCCTGCTAACGAGGTACTGGGTCTCCTTGTAGTCCCACACCTTCAGCAGCCCACAGTGACTCCCCGCAGCCACGAGTGGCTCCTGCGGGTGGCAGGCGATGGCATTCACAGCTTTCTTCGCCTCTTTCATGATTCTTTCAAAGTTTGTGCTGTCTGTTGCAACATGGAACATGGTTGCATCAGAGGTTGAAAGGATAAAGTTCCTGTTTAGTGTGAGAGAAACAGAATTTGATGAATCAGACCAACTGGCTCATGTCCCTCCAAGCTATATTACACATCAGTCTCTTTTTGGCAAGTTAGTTGGACAATCACTTATATTTTGTGATACCCAGTATGCAAACTTCCTTGACGTGGAAGGCAAGTGGCACTTTGTATTCATGACCTGGGAAATGGCCACGGAAAGACACTGGAGCCAGTTCCATTTTCTACTTGGCTGGGCAAGCCAGAAGATGAATGACATCTGGGGAGCTCCTGCCATTTGCAAGTCACTGGTGTGTGAGATGGACAAATGAGCAATTGGAGATACTCTGAATGGGCTTTTCACGTGTCTCCACATCACCATTGTCAGTGGCTCCATGTTGATCATGCTGCCATGGCCAAGGGCAGAGGGCAGTTTCAGTCCCCGTCTGCTCACTCAGCCACGCTGACCAGCACAGCAGAGAGGTTTCACTGTGTGACTGGTGATGTGTGAAGCAGACAGCTGGATAATTATTCACATTACAGCACAAACATGTATAGTTTCAGTCTGCCTGATAGAGAGTCTGGACCCAGGAAAAGGGGCAAGAGAGGATCACACAGAAATCCCAGACTGGTTTGAGTAGGAAGGGACCTTAAAGATCATCATGTTTCAACACGGTCCACTAGACCAGGTTACTCCAAGCCCTGTCCAACCTGGCCTTGAACAATTCCAGGCATGGGGCATCCACAGCTTTTCTGGGCAACCTGTGCCAGGACATCACCATTCTCACAGTAAGGAATTTCTTCCTATATTCCATCTAACCCTGCCCTGTCAATTTTAATCCATTCTCCCTTTGTCCTGTCACTCCATACCCTTGTCTAAAGTCCCTCTCCAGCTGTTTTGGAGCCCTTGAGGCACTGGAAGGTGCTATAAGGTCTCCCTGGAGCCTTCTCCAGGCTGAGTCTAGGAGCTGCACAGACAGACAAGTGGGGAAGCACAGCTTCTCTGCCAGCTGTTCCATCACAGCCACCAGTTTATGCACGTCTGGCCCAGGCACTGATGGACTCTGCACCTCTTGTGTGCCTTAGCTGGGCTCTCCATCCATTCCTAATCCCACCAGCCTCTGGGATGAGCTCAGGCGTTCCCCTTTGGTTTTCTGCCTTTTGTTCTGCCCAGAGCAGCTGCAAGGGGCAGGAGCTGCAGCAGCGACCCAGGAAGAGGGATGAGACAACAGAGACCAACAGGGAAACCAAACCATCTCCCAGGACGCTGCTCCAGGCTGGAAAAGAATCTGTCCCACGTGGCTCTTCGGAAAACACGTGTGGCTAAGAACAGACATTGCCAGGAAAGCCTTAACAGGAGTGACAGACATATGGTTTGCAGGCTGGATGGAGCCATGCAACAGTTTCATCTGGCCTGCAGGCTCCCTATAAATCCTCAGGCACAGCTACGTCACGCAGAGGGACAGAGAGGGGCTGGTGACCAGTCAGTGTGGTACAACCCTGCGCTGGTGCCATGGCCCCGATTAGCTTGCCAAGCCATGATAAAATCCAACTGGATATAGCCATCCCTGGGAGGGGTTTAAGGGGGGGATTAAGGGGCCCAGTGAGCTGGAGGCTCGGCATTAGCACTGCCTGGCATGCCGAGTACGTGACAGAGAAGCTGATCATCGCCGTGCCTGCACTAATGCCGTGTCTACGCTAAGGCATCCCCTTGAGCTCAGAATCTGGGATGTGCTGGAGCCCACCCACACTCCCTCCCTGTCCTGCCTCCCTGTCCTGCCTAGAAGCCTGGGCACAGGGTTGAAACCTGCTCCAGACCAGGCAGAAACTCATGGAGCAGCTTTCACTGACCACCTTCCCAGTTTTGAGCTGCAAGGCAAACACAGGAGAAGACCTGGGTTTGTAAAGAAAACTCACCTGGTGAGAAAGGGCTGGCTGCTGTCTGGCAAAGCACCAAGAGGATCACGAAGGATTGTGGAGAAGGAGATGGACTGGATGGGACCCACTTTGTCATGGCTGTAGATGGTGAGGAGCCGCAGCTGCCCATCATAGAATTTAACCTGCCCTTTCACATCACCTGTGACTACACAGCTGCAAGGAAGGGGAAGTTATTAACCAACACACTGACTGACAACTCCCAAATATTTCCTGGAGAGCATCCTTGGGCAGAAGCAAATCTCTTCCCCGTTTCTCTGCACAAGCACACGAGCAGAGCCCTGCACAGATGTTCAGGAGAAAGCCAGGGCTGTGCAGAAACCAGCGGCTCTGCTGTGACCCTGCCGTGTCCCCAAGGCTGTCGCGGCGTTCGGTGGCTGTCTGCTCCCTCTGCCGGTAGCGGCCAGGAGGCTGAGCCACTGTCTGAGCTACCCCAGCAGAGCTGGTATCTCATCACCACGACTTTGCAACCTTATTTCTACCTCCAGCCAAATCCATTGCTGGAAAATTACTCATAAACCAGCGGCACTTTCCTGCATGAGTGACCGTGCTGCCAAGTGACTTAAAACTCCAACATTATTTCTGCCACTCCTGCAGCTGAGGTACCCAAGGACTACAGCTATGGAAAAGGGCTGCCCCGTTACCTCTCCAACACTTGGAGCACGGTAAGACTCTCCTTCTGCATTGACACCACTTTGGTGGCTGTTATTCCATGGGGTTTGGCTGGAAGTTCCTCGGGGAGAGTGCGGGGATTGTCCATGTCCCACACCACCAGCTTCCCGGCCGAGGTGCCTGTCAGAGCTTGGGTGTTGTTAAAATGGAAAACCGACTGGCTGAACTGTCCCACCAGGCACTTGAAGGTCTGTGGAGACAGCAGCCAGGCCATGTTTTCATCTCAGAGCTGGCTCTGCCCTCCTCAAGCAGAGAGGTTTCTGCTTGGTCCTCATCACATTCCCTCCCTGCCCCATGGCAGGACAAGAGACGAGAGCCCCAGGAGAAAATTCAGTGGGGCGCCTTGGGGAGAGAGCCCTGCTTGAGCTCAGCTCAGGCACCCCAACAGGCTTGTCCGTGTCCGAGGGGGACAAGCTGGGGACAAGGCCACTGTTTTTGCTTGAGCTGATGGGGAGGGATAGTGCTGCTGCCAGCAGGAAAGCCAAGAGGGTGACATGCTGTGGTCCCTCCCTGCTGTGCTCACCTGGTTGCTCAGGAATGGTGCCCCATACTGCAAACCTGCATCATCCTGGGGAAAGCAGAGAAAACATCCATGACAAGGATTTTGGAACCGAACTCTGCAGTGCCAGTGTGTCCCCTCCCCACCATCTGGGCACTGGCCCCGCACTGTGGTGACCAAAGCAGGGTTCCCGGGGCAGAAAGGCTCCAAGATCTTCCAGAGAGCACAAAACATCCTCTCCTTCTGCCTGCCTATCTTCCAAAAGCTGCTGAATGGCACAAGGCCCATGGGAAAGCAGGAATGGAAGAGGTGAAGAGCATCCCTGCCACAGCTGGGCCTCACCAGTGTGGGAGTGGAGGGAAGGTGATACTCTGCCCAGACCACTTTGGGATCTGACAAGGGCAGGGAGCAGGGAAGGGTGGTGGGGGCAAGGGCAGGGACAGATCTGCAAAGTGTGACCCCAGTTGTGGACAGACACCTGGCCCCAGAGTTCCCCCTGTCACCCCTTCCTGGCACCAGAAACATGACTTCCCATGTCCCTACTTACCCACAGGTAAAATATCACCTGGGTTTTGCTGTTGCTGACAAACTCATGAGGATTCTGAGGGTTAAAAACTACATAATCCTGAAATTCAGAGGTGAGAATCGCATTAGCACCAAGCTGAGCAGTGCTTTCTGCTTATTCTTCCATGCAGAATAACTGCTTTTATCCAAAACCACCTCACCAGCTGCACTGAACTGAAAACAGAGGACACCCCGTGCCTGTCAGGCATCAGAGGAACAGGGATATAACCCCTTGGGATGCTCTGCTGCATCAGGGTGCCCCAGGGATGGGGTGTGACCCTGCCTCCCATCCCCAGCTGGCACCTACCAGCAGCCCGGTGCTGGATGAGGACATGGGGGTAACAGGGGGGAGCAGGTGAGGATGAGGCTGCCCAGTCCAGCCCCTCTGCCCTCCTCAGCCATGGTCACTCACCTGATGCCCAAACTCAGGCTTCAGCTCTGTGCTGCACATGGGTTTCTCTGTGGGCAAAGTCCATCTCCAAACACAAACTTTCTGGAAGAGAAGGGAAGAAAAATCCAAGGAACACTTGTGGCTTTCTGGGAGGTTGGGGGAGCCAGGTGAGTCCCATTCCCCACCCACTGCAGGGGATGGTGTGGCCTAAAGGACTGGAGCAGGGTAAAACCCAGCACAGCCTGGCAGCAGAAAGCTTAATTTCAGGAAATAATGCTAGAAATTGCTTAGATGAAAGTGATGAAGTCAGAAGCTTTTATAACAAATTAAGATCCATTTTCTCAATTCTGCAGCATTCATTTTAATGAAATCCAGGTCTGGCTTCTAATGGCTCAGCAAAAACAAGCCATCGCTCTGCAAACCCACTCCCCTCTCTCCTGCTCTCCCCATCCAATTTCCCACCTCCCCTGTGCTGCACTGCGAAAAACTTCCAGGTCTCTATCCTGCAAAGCTATGAAAGAGGAGATATTCTCTTCACCTGCACAGTACCAGCACTAATGGTCACCAAATACTTGGCATCCTGGGAAATGGCAATGGCACAGACCCCGTCCTCCGGATGACTCTCGAAGATGGTGCGCACGGGTACCCTACGGAGCAGAGACCCCATGGGTGCTCCTGGCAGCACAGGAGATTCAAGGCAGTCACTTGGCAAAGTCTGTGGCACAACCCACCCACCCTGGTCTGTGTGGAAGGAGGGATGGAGGCTGCAAGCAGTGGTGCTGCCACAGGCTGCTGCTCAATGTCCCCTCCATCCCTTCCTCCTAAGTAAATGGCACGGGGAAACAACTCACCAGGGATCTTTTAAGATCCTACATTATGGACATGTGATGTACTTAGTCTGGGGGAGCTCAGCCCCATCTCAATGTCTCATGGGTATGGGTGATATGAGGATTTGGTTTTGGTGCCTTTGCTGCTTTTTAGTCTGTCCTTGTGTTCTCTCATTTTACTCTCAGCTGAGGCTGGAATCGGTCCTGAGTGATTTACTGGACATAGAGGGTTTCCAAAGAGGAGGTTCCTGGGAGCTTACCCAGAGTAGGAGTCCCACACGATGATCAGAGCGTCTGGCCCTCGGTCAGCGGTCGCAACCCAGCGTTTGTCTTCACTCACACACAGGCAAGAGATGACATTCGTGTGGCCCTGGGGGAGGGAAGCAGCAAAGTGCCTTGGAGGCTGCAAACCCGGGGCTGCTTTGTCCATACCTTTTGTATGGGCTGCTCCTGGGTTTGGTTATAGGTGTCCCCTGAGCACAGGGCACCAGAAAAAGAGGTGGAGGGAGGGGGTTCAGGAGGAGAGGAGGAGGAGGAGGAGGGAGGTGCTCAGCTGTGTGCCAGACCTGCAGGTGGTACTGCTTGTTCCCCAGGATATCGTGGATGACCACTATGTGGGAGGAGACGTACAGGAGCACCCGGTCCTCCCCGTCCATCAGGCTGTGCACGGCCAGGCTGCTGTTGTAGCCAAACACCCAGGACAGGTTCTGCAGGGAAAAGGCAGCTCCTGGCTCTCAGCAGCCAGGACAAAAAAGGCACACCAGGTCTGTGGAGTGATGGAAGAGAGCGGGGCAGGCGTGCCGGGTGCGGTGTGGACCACCCCGGTGGCACTGTGCCCGTTGGTACTCACAAGGGGGTGAAGGCTGCTGTCCCTGTTCTTCCGGAACAGCATCCCCGGCATGGCCGCCCACACCAAGCTGGCAGAGCCTTTGTGCTGTGTGTGCTGCTCCCTGTAGCCTGAGAGAGGGCTGGGAATGGCTCCCTTGGACTCAGTGCTGGGGGTGGTTCAGGGGGTCCAGCACCCTCCAGGCATGATGTCCCAGCAGTGCCTTCCCCCAGGGTGCCCTGGCTCCCAGCTCAGGTGCTGGGCAGGGTGTCTGAGATCCCCATACCCAAAGGAGATGATGGGGGACACATTGGTAGTTCTCCAGTATCCTCTGGTGCTCCTTCCTTCTCCCTGGCAGCAGCAAGGGGATCCTTGAAAAGGGAGAGAGGTTTTGGTGAATGCTGGCTCCTGGGCTGGTCTGGATGGGGACTGCCCTGTGGCTACTGGGAGCGAACCCCAGCACGTCTCAGATCCTGGGGGCTCTGTTTCCACTAGGATCTGCCCCAGACCCTGTCTCAAGCAGGACTTTCCATGGCACAGCCCTCACCTCTGTCTCCTGAGCCATCTGTCTGTCCTGGGACATCTCCTTGGGCTCGCTGCTTAGTGCTGCTCTTCCCTCAGTGGCTTACTCCAGTGTGACTTCATATGGACCATCCATCCACACCTTTGCCCTCCTTCCAGGGAGCTGGGGTGTGGAGATGCTCTGCAACACTTCCCCACACGCACTCTCCCAGACTGGCTGCACAATGACCTGGAATTGGGCACAGCAGGAGGAAAGAGCACCTGTGAAGCTGGGAAATGGGTCCCAGAGCCCCTTCTCAGCTCCAGTAACACTCCCGCACTGAGCACAAGCAAACCCAGCACAGCTCCGGTTATTCCAGCTGAGCGCAGGCTCCCTCCCTTGTCTGCCCGCACACCGCGCCGGCCATGGAAATTTCCCTTTGGATGGGGTTTTGTCACAGTCCCTGTAAGCACAGAGTTGCTCCTGAGCGGCAGCTGGTTCATCTCCGGCTTCACGGGTCTGCATTTGAGCCAACACCGAAACCTTGTGCGCAGAAAACTTTCACGGGAGGGGAAGGAGGCCCTGGGAAAAACCCTCCCCGGGCCCCGGCAGGCGGGACGGGAGCTCGGGAACGGCCGCTTGGGAACCGCCGCGGTCGCCGGGTCTCGCCGCGCTCCCACGGAGCCGTTCCCAAGACCCCTCCAGGCTTCGGTGCCTCCTGCTGTCCCGAGGGACCCTCCCGGGGACCCCCCCGCTCACCGACACAGCGATCCCCGCGTCTCTTTCCCTCTGCGACCGCCGTTCCCAGGCAACGGCCGCACCGGCTGCGCCACCGGCTGCCCCGGGGAAGGGGGGGAAAACCTCCTCATCCCCACCGTCTGCACCGGGAAACGCCAGGAGAGAGGGGAGGACCCTCCTCATCCCCACCGGCTGCACCGGGAAACGCCAGGAGAGAGGGGAGGACCCTCCTCATCCCCACCGGCTGCCAGGAAGAGGCAGCGCTGACCCCCCGCCCAAAGCAGCGTACCCGGAGGAGGGAACATTCAGCCTTTCACCCTGCCCAAGCCTAAATCCCGCTCACGGCTGTGACAAAGCCCCTCTTGGCATGGCCGGAGCCATTTGGGACCGAAGCCTCGCCCTGCCCGGGGAATGGGATGAAGGATCTTTACCCGATGCCCCCAAAAAGGAATTGTAGGCTGCTCTACTCCAGTGGCTTCCCTGAGAAGGACAAGTGGAGTCAAAGCGAGAAAAATCATCCCCCATCCCCTGCCAGTCCCCCACGGTCCCCAGCTCTCTGCCAGGACGGCCCTTGCACAGCAAACCCACTCCCAGGGATCACTCCAAGCTCTCACTTCACCCCTGCAGATAATCAGCTCCAAACGCTCCCAGCTGTTGACCTCAGCCTTGCTGTTAAGCCCAAATAATAATAATTTCTGCATTTAATTTGTTTTTCCTTCTGCCCAGAAAGAGCCTCACACCCTGCTGGGAGCGGAAAGGAGATTTGTTATCAGCTTCCATTATCTCCCTGACCCAGGGAGAGGCTGCCCCATATAATGACTACAAGAACAGAGAGAAGCAATACTGAGTTTTATTGTTTTGGGAGACTATTTTGAAGTTCAACTAGAAATAAGTGTCAAACAAACCAGTCACTCCCAGAATCCCTTCAAACAGTTTATGCACCTGTGGTGGTTTAGGAATGGTATTCCCCAATTTACTGTTCCCACTAAAAACACCCCACACGATGTGCCACTCACCACTCCCACCACTGCTCCTGCAGCAGGACGGAGAGGAGAATGGGAGGAACAAAAAAGTAAACCCTGTCCCTGGCTGGAACCAGGAAAACACCCCCAAATCAACTCCCACAAATAAACAAATTTTTTAAAAATTAAAAGAAAAAAGAGAGAGAATCCAGATTAGGAGTGCTTTTATCATGACTACATAAAGTACTAGAAGTTCCAAAAGCAGAATTATAACCCCTATTCCTTACCTCATTGTCTTAAAATAACTGGGCATTCCAAAAATCCTTTCAGTATGTTCAGTGACTTTAGAAGTTGTGGCAACGTGGGGAAGATGAAGTATCAAACTTGCATATCTCTTGCCTGTCATCTACTGTGACAGGCATCAAAAAGTGCTCTAGGACTTTTTAGCATATATTACATGATATCCAGTGAGGAGTTTTAAAGGGGAGAAAAAAGGAATGTTTTGTTATCACCAAATAAGAACATTTCAAGCTCTTTGAAGGCTGTATCAAGTGAGGATTGGGTCTCTCTAGAGCCTTATTCTAAACTGATACAAGGTGGAAGAGATGAGAAGCCACATCTTGCAGCTCTGCAGGTTCCTCCTGATAACCAGTGCAATTCTGAACTGCAGGCAGGCCCTGCTCTGCCAGAACCCTTCAGGCACCAGAGGTCACAGCAACAACACGTAGGGAAGTTTTCAAACCAGATCAGAGTCCAGAAAGCACGCACAAGCTTCAGCTTTTATTGTTCTCCAAGCCATGGTCATCTTTGTAAGGGAATGATATTGCAGCTGAAAAAGAAGAGGGTAGAAGGAAATACTAAATTCTCTTTCTCAAACAGGCACAGAAGATCTGACATGGGATGGATCAGACCCACCACAACCCTCCTCCACTGGTTTCCTCTACCAGACAAACCAGCTCCTGAGACCTTTCTCCCTGTGCTCATGGAACTCAATTTTTTGAGTTCGATGGAACTCAATTCCCTGTATCCCTGTGCAGAACCAGCAGCCTCCAACTCCCTGGTGCCCACCAGTGAGGCCTGTCACAGTGGGCAGTGACACCAGCCCAGGGCTGGCCCTGCTCAGGAAATGTGCCCTGAGCTGGTGAAAGCCTCTTCCCTTCCAGCAAGTGAAATAGCAGCTCACCCCAGGAGACCCTTCCCGGCCCAGCGCTTCGGAGTCAGCCCCACGTGCACCCTTCTACCGCCACGGATCACAGTCACGCTCAGGGGTCTCTGAAAGAGAGGAAAAATCAAAAATAAATTCAGTTTTCCATCAGTCAACTCTTCCTTCTTTTGCTGAAGCGCCAGAAGAACATTAAGTCCAAGGAGCTGTTCTGCAGCAGTGCCCATTCTCACTCTGGTGACTATAACTGAAAGAAGAGAGTGTTTTGTGTGAAGTCATCTCCAGGAGATCCCCCACTTCCACCATCAAGCACTTAATGGCTGTGGCAGCTTCTCTGGCCAGTCCATGAGGATGGCAGAGCAGTGCTGCTGCAAGGAGTCCCTGGGGAGAACAAACAACAGTGATGCTCACAGCAAAGAGCACACACCCCTCAGCTCTTCCATTCATGAGCAAATAGCTCAGTGCTGTGAGGGAGCAAGGCTACAACAGCACAGACTGAATCTGACACTGTTTCTGACATGGAAATGGTGATTCCAGAGATCCAAGTTCCATAGAAAAAGCTGTGGCTAACAGAGACAGGCAAGAGAATGCAGTCACACCAGAAATAAGCTCACCCCCTCGCTGTGCTGCACCACCGTGGCGATGTTCTGTAGGTTCTGGAAGTTGTTTACATTGACAGATCCAAACTCCACAATCTCATCATCAACTTGAAGTCCCTGGATAGAGATAGAAGAGAGATGAGCATCAGCATTCTCCAAAGACAGAAATATCACAGGTAGTAACACAGGAGCATCACCCTTCACCCAGCCACAGGGAGAGAGATGTGCTACAACACTTCTCACACTCAGGCAAGTGAACATCACTACAGCCTCTCAAAGGCCATAGGGAGAGGTAAGTGTTCATTCCTCTGTTCTGTTTCATGGGAAGAGAAATCCTGAGGCTGGAATGGTCAGTGGGGCGTGGGAGGAGCTGTGTGGTGCCAGGATACAGCTCAGAGAACACCCATCTCAAACCCGTACAGTGACCAGCCCATTCACGGGACATCCCAGTGTGACAAAAGAGAGGGGGTGACACCCTAAGCCCCCAACTTATTCCCACTTATTAACAAGAGAGAGTAAGCCATGAGCTGTCTGGCTCCAGACAACGCCTTCCCCACGAGCTGTGCCTGACGTACTGAGATGCTGGCAGGAGAGCCCGGGGACACGGCGTTCACTTTGGCAAAGGCCTGGGGCAGGCTCTGGTTCTGGCTCATGGCCTCGGCCAAGGCCTCCGCCTCATCCTTGGCGTGTTTCTCCTTCTCCCGGGCGTGCAGCTTGTGCAGAGCTTCCTCCACCTGCTTCATCAGGGCCTTGTGATCGTTCTGCAAACCTGTGGGTGACACCATGAGCACATGGGGAGCTGGAGAGGGTTCCCCCAAAGGACTCTCAGCACCTGCTCCCCTCTGCAGCCATGCAGAGCAGTGCCCTGGCTGTCTCTGATCTCAGCAAGAACTTCTGCTGGTCTATCTGATGGGGCCTGGTGCCAGCCCAGCAGATGTTTATCAGTAAAAGTCAGACACAGAGAAAACCACCCTACAAATTTCGGTAAACATGCAAAGGCAGTGGGGCTGGGAGGCCCATGATCCCTTAGAACTCAGTGAGCAGCTCAACTCTTCTTTCCATTAAGTCACCTGCTGTTATGTCTGAAGAGAAAAACCCATGCTGAAAATCAGGGCACTGGGAAAGCCTGGGGTTAAATAAATGCCAAGTCGTTTCCTACCCAAATTTTATTCTACAAACAGCACAGAAAAGCTTTGTTGTGTTTCACAGATCCCAAATGGCTCCACAGCAGAGGCAGAATTTCAGTGCCGCTGCAGCAACACGTGGGCAAAGGCATTTTACTGACTCAGCCCAGGCGGCAGCTCCGAGCACGGAGCAGAACCACTGGGAAACCGGCTCAGCGGAGCCCTGGGCTCCGGTGCTGAGGAATTACAACGAGCGAGATGGGGGTTTGGGAGAATTAAGCGGTGGCACCGCTGTTACGCGGTGTCTGTCCCCGGGCAGAGGCCGGGTTTCCCCCGCACATCCCGGTTTCGCTGGCTCATCCCGCGGGACGGCGGCGCGGCCCGGCCCCGGGAAGGGCCCCCCCGCCCGGTTCCCGTTCCCCGCTCACAGATGATGTTGTGCCGGGCGGTGCGCACTTGGTACAGGTCGATGTCTGCGCGGGGGAAGCCCTCGGCGTCCACCAGCGGCTCGTGCATCCCGACGCCCTTTTGCTGTGAGGGAAGAGGCGGCGGTTGGGAGGGGGCCGGGCCCGCGGGCCCGCACGGCGCCCCCCGGCCCAGCCCGGCCCTGCCCGGGCACTGACCCCCTCCAGCAGCTCGTAGCAGGCCTTGATCTGCGCCTCGATCTCGTCCTTGCGCCGCACCAGCTGCTGGACATCGCTGACGGTGACGGGGCTGCCCCCGCCGGGCTCCGCCATGGCCGCGGCCGGACGGGAGCCGGGAGGGGCG
>VZTE01000771.1:16658-71955 GCA_013397775.1 Eulacestoma nigropectus | reverse complement strand
GGGGGCGAGGCCAGTGCCGGGGGGCAGCGGGCACCGTGCCGGGGGTGGCACCGGGGTGACGGCGGTGGCGATAGCAGGGTGGCGATAGCCGGGGGTACACTGCTGTGGCGCCGGCATGGGGTGGCACAGCAGTGTCACCGTCACTGGGTCACGCTGCTGGGGTGGTGCCATGGGGTGGCTGTGATGGTGACATGTGGTGGCACAGCAGTGTCACCATCGGTGAGTTACACAGCTTTGATGGTGACATGTGGTGGCACAGCGGTGTCAGCATCACCGGGTGACACAGCTGTGGTGGTACGATGTTACGCCCCCTGTCCCTGCTGCTGACCCCTCTCCAGTCTGTGCCCCAGCCGGGTGGTGCACGGCATCCACGTCCCATGGAGTGTGGCAGCAGGGGACAGCCCCAGCACTAGACCCCGACCCCTGTCCTCTGTGCCACTGGCGCCCACCCAAGCCCCCTGTGCTCATCCTCCCTGGCCCCGCTGGTGGCTCCGACTTCCCATCGCTCCCGGTCACGTGGAGTTTGTGCACTGGCGTCTCCCCCGGCAGGGCCACCTCCTGCCCCCTCCTCCTGCTGCTCCCACATTTTGGGGTCCCTGCAGCACTGGGCTCACCGGGGCTGAAGGTGGCACGGCGTGGCCCCGTGCCCAGACACCATCACACACCCAGCTGGACTCTGCAGGCTGTCCTGGCTCAGCGCTGCCCAGGATGACATGGCCCCAGGGAGGGGTGAGTGTCCCCAGGGGCAGCGGGCGGGCCGGGGGATGCGCTACCCCAATTGCGTCACCCCTCTGTGACCCCGGCACACACGGGGCAGGGGTTTGGCTGTGGGGTCAGCAGGGTCCCAGCCCACGGCAGAGCCTCACGTGCTGCACACTCACCCCCTGCACACTCACCACCCTCCACGTTTCACCCCGCAGTGCCACTGCCGGGGCTGCAAAGGACCCCGTGACACGGCCCCAGTGACAGCCACCCACCACCCCCAGTTTGGGCAGTTCCCAGCCCAAACCAAACACGTGCCTGGGTTGGTGGGGGGAGAAGGTGGGGCCGAGGAGGAGCCTCCCGGTCTCGCTGTTATATTAAAAGCCCTCCCGTTCTCACACTCTCTTTGCTGCTGTCACATCGCCAGGTCACAAAAATGGTGAGGGGCAGTAGATGGGAATGAATTCAAACGTCAGGGGCTCCATGGCACGGGAGGCCTTGGGAGATTTAAGCTGTGCTTGAATTTGGATTTTCCAGTGACTGTGCTGGAAGTGGCACAGCAGAGCTGTTCCTCACAGCCTGACCTTTGGATTCAGCTCCCTGGGGACTGCCGTAGCTGCCTGACCCGCTAATGTCTCTCTTTTCTCTTTCTCTTTCAGACGTCTTACACGGACAAGGGAGAAAAGGTAAGAGCTGAGTCGTGTCCCTGTCCTGCCCCTCTGCCTGCGTGGAACATCGGTCCCGTTAGTGCCGATAATATCCGTTCCTTGATTACCTCTTGAAATCAGAAGTAAAACTGCTCTGGCTGGGCCACACAAGATCCTAGTTGTAAATTAATATTAATAATTGAAATTTCTGGTTTGGAAGGAGAGTGGCAAACAGGAGATTATGGGTATTTCCCAGTCAAACCAATCCTTAAGCAGAATCCTCATTCCACGCAACGTTTGTTTCCAAATGCTGCATCTTTTTGCCACCTTTTTCACCTTTAAAGTGTTTCCAGTGCTGGGTGCCCTTTGCCAGGCTGGGCAGTGGCGGGGAATGGAGCGAAGGGGGATCTGTCCTGGCCCTGGTGGTTGTGTAAGACCTTTTGTGGGAGAATTAATTTTTAACACAGCGAGGTTTGTGGGTGGGCAGCCTGCTGGGACAGCCACTTATGGGGAGCACTGGGAGAACTGGGACTGTGGCTGTGGCCCCAGGCAAGCCGGGGCTTTGTACCTGCCAACCTGCAGTGCAGGATCCTGTGGATTTGACTGTAAAGCACTTTGGAAAATCACCATTCGGGGGCTGTTCCACACAGTTAGTTCAGATGCATTTGCAGGAAATGCATTTTCAGGGTCAGAAGCTGCTGCTTCTCCCTGCTCTGGAGCCGAGCAGTGCTGCAGGAAAGGCAGCAGCAGCTTTCAGCCCTGTTTTCCCTTCCTTTTAGCCCCAACGAGGCCGCTTCATCCATTTCCACTCCATCACCTTCTGGGTCGGCAATGCCAAGCAGGTGAGAGGCTGCGGCCGCCGGGCACGTGTGCCAGGGGACACCTGTGCCAGGGGACATCTGTGCCAGGGGACATCTGTGCCAGGGGACGGCTCCCAGGCCGGGACAGGCCGGGCGCTCCGGGCATTGGCTGCCGGGGGGGTGGTGGTTCATCCCAGCAGCCCCTTGGCCGGGGATGTGCCGATGTCCCAAAGCCCGGCCCTGGCCAGGCACCGCTGGCCTTGGTGGCCCTTGCGCAAGGCGAGGGGCGGCTGCCGGGGGCGTGCCCCGGGACCCGGGACAGGAACCAGCACACGTGGCCGGGCTCAGCCGTGGCCACCAGCCCGCAGAGCTGCACGGCCTCGTGGCAGCTGCTCTCCATCCCTGGGCGAGTTAAAAACCCCTCTGCTTCACACCTGAGCGCTTTTCACCAAACCTTGCAGTTTGGGGAAACAATAGAACAGGGGACAGGCAGAAATGTTTCCTGTTCGATGGCGGCCCTTGCAGAAAGTTCTGGAGGCTGCACTTGCCACTGAATTTGGGCTTTTTCCTCAATCTGGGCCTTTTCTTGCCTCTTCTTACTCCCCCTGGGCTGCTGGAGGAGGCAGAGAAGCTGCTGCCTGTGCCCACGCACGCATACAGACGCACACAGGGCAAGTGTGACTTGTACCTGCCATGGTGGCTGTTCTCCACGGGCTGTGGGCCACCAGCACCACAGCTTCAACCAGAGCGACTCTTTCCTGCCCGCAGGCTGCATCCTACTACTGCAACAAGCTGGGGTTCGAGGAGCTGGCGTACCGGGGGCTGGAGACGGGCAGCAGGGATGTGGTGTCACACGTCATCAAGCAGGACAAGGTAAGGGAGCCCCTGGCAGAGGTGCCACTGCCAGGGCAGGGAAAGATGTGATGGTGTCAAGACACGTGGGGGCTGCCAAACCCTGTTGGCACCATGAAAACCTTCACCTGTGGTTCCATCCTCACCGCTCCTCCTCTTCCTCGGCAGATCGTGTTTGTTTTCTCGTCTGCTCTGAACCCAGGCAACGAGGGTAGGTGTCCTTGGGGGAGGTGGAGCGGGAAATGGCCGTGGCAGAGCAAAGCAGTTCTGCTCATGGCTGTGGCTGTTCCTGCTCTGGGCAGAGATGGGGGAGCACCTGGTGAAGCACGGTGATGGGGTGAAGGACGTCGCCTTCGAAGTGGAGGACTGTGACTTCATCGTGCAGGTGGGCAGCCCCTCCACCCCACACAGCCCCCCAAAACGGTGAGGGGAGGCAGGGAGGGCCCAGGGATGTCCCCCCCAGCCCAGGGGAGCTATGGCAGGACGGGATCTCTCTCCTTCTGCTCAGAAAGCCAAGGAGCGCGGAGCCGTGGTGGTGAAGGAGCCATGGGTGGAGCAGGACAAATTTGGGAAGGTGAAATTCGCAGTGATCCAGACGGTGAGTGGCAGGGCAGGGTGGGGTCCATGGAGCACGGAGGCCCCCACATAAACAAAGCCACAACACAACCACTTTTCCCCCTCGCAGTACGGTGACACCACCCACACCTTGATAGAAAAGCTCAACTACAAGGGCCTGTTCCTCCCTGGGTACCACCCGCCCCTCTTCAAGGACCCCCTGCTGCCCAAGTTGTGAGTACTTTCCAGAGGGTCCTGCCTGGCTCTTTGCCATCATGTCCTGGTGGGATATCCCGCCAAGGAGCTGGACAGGTCCCCTCTGCCTTACCCTGGAGCCCCCCAAGCTGTGGGGTGCCCCTGAGCCTGGCTGAGACTCTCCTTGGCTTCCCCCCACAGACCAAGCACCAAGCTCAGCTTTGTTGATCATGTTGTGGGGAACCAGCCCGACCTCCAGATGGTCCCAGTGGCGGACTGGTAAGAGTAGGGAGAGCTGGTGGGAGGTGGGATAGAGCAGCAGCACAGCTCTGCTGGTCTCACCACTTCTGACGAGGGTGGCTAGGGCTAAAGAAGCCAGAGCAGAGCTCCATTAGTGCAGGGAAGAAGCGAGAGGCTGATTGTGCCCTTTGTGGCCTGGGCAGGTACCAGAAGAACCTGCTCTTCCACCGCTTCTGGTCAGTGGATGACAAGCAGCTGCACACCGAGTTCAGTGCCCTGCGCTCCATTGTGGTCACCAACTACGAGGAGACCATTAAGATGCCCATCAATGAGCCAGCACCTGGCAAGAAGAAATCCCAGATTCAGGTGAGTGGACACTGGTGGTTGAGACATCTGGCTGCCTCCACTTCCAGGGTGGCCTTGGTGAAGGAAAAGGGACCAAGGGTCAGTGATTTGGAGCCATAGCAGACCTGCTGTGCTAAAGTGGCTGCTAGAAAGCAATCCTGGCTCTGCTTGGGTCTGACAAACCCTGGGGGAGCTGCTGAGCTGCTGGGCAGATCAGTTTACCCCCAATCTCATCAACAGTGTCTTTGTCATTCCATGGTGCCCCTGGGCTGATCCTGCCTGCATATTTTTAGGCCCACACCCATCCCCTTGCACTTGTAGCTGCGCTGTCACTGCCATGGTGACATCTTTTCCCTGTAGGAATATATCGATTACTACGGAGGGGCCGGCGTCCAGCACATCGCACTGAACACCCCCGACATCATCTCAGCAGTGAGTGCAGTCCTGGGACCCCCCTGCCCTGGGACACCCTGCCCTGGGAGCCCCCTGCCCCAGCCCTGGGCACAGTGCTCGTCACAGGACTGTGGTGGACCATGACCCCGTCAGGGCACAAGGACACAGAGCGAAGGGGCTTTGTGCCGTGGTTGTTCTACAACCAGGATTAACTGCCCAGGGAGTCCCTGCAAAGGGACCTGCCTGCACCTGTGAGCTGCCTGTCCCTCCAGCTTAAAGCAGTTGGGGTCTGCAGGGCCCTTGGTGGCACCTTTGTCTTTGCAGGGTGCCTGGTGGGACTCAAGCAGCCCAGGCTGCAGGGCTGAGCCCCACAGCCCATCACCCACCTTCAACTGGGGCAGGGCCAGGTCTGGGTTGAGCCCAGCTGCTGCTGAGCACCTGGGTTTGGGCTCCTCTCCGGACCAAAGGGTCTCCAGAGGTATCAGTAGGCCGGAGCAGGACGAATCATCCTTGCACAGCTCTCTGCAGTGCCTGGGGAGGGCATCTTGGGCCTGCCCATTCCTGGTGCCAAAGTGAAATGATGAGCCAGGTTCCCATGCTTAAGGCTGGCCAATGCCACGGGAAAACATCTGTGTCCTGACACTGTCCATCCCAGGAAATGCTCCTGGCACAAACCACTCCCAAACTGAGCCACGCTGGCTCTCCCCTGCCTTGCAGATCACCAACCTGAAGCAGCGGGGCATGCAGTTCATGGATGTGCCCTCCAGCTACTACCAGGTGCTGCGGGAGAGGCTCAAAACTGCCAAAATCAAAGTGAAGGAGAACATTGACAAGCTGGCGGTGAGTCAGAGAGGGAAAAGGCCTGCCCAGGCCTGGGAAAAGACCAGCTCCCCAAAGAGCTTTGCAGGGATGTGAGTGACACAGAGAGCCCCACTTGCTCCTCTCTGGGTCTTCGAGCTGTCACCTCATTTCTTTTCTCCAGGAACTGAAAATCCTGGTGGATTTTGATGAAAAAGGCTACTTGCTCCAGATCTTCACCAAACCAGTTCAAGACAGACCCACAGTCTTTCTGGAGGTGATCCAGAGGCACAACCACCAGGTTGGTTTGAGGATCTCCTACTGATCCTGGCCATGAGCCCTGAGGGCCACCAAGCCCCTGGTCCGTAACGTTGCCATCTCCGCAGGGCTTCGGCGCCGGGAACTTCAAGTCTCTGTTTGAAGCCATAGAAATGGATCAGGATGCCAGAGGAAACCTGACTGTCCTGGAGCCCAACGGGGAGACCAAGCGCATGTAGAGGGTGGCAGGAAGTGCCGCCCTCGCCTCTAAGGAGCCGATTCCCAAATGAACTGAGAAACACCCGATGTTTTGGTAAATAGCCCAGACTTGAGTGCCACAAACCCAGGGAAGCCACTGCCAAGTTGGACAATGTAAAAGGACCCAGCACCTCTCCCAACCCAGCCCCGGCGCTGCCCTTTGTCCACTTCCTGGGAGATGGGGTGTGGGAAATAGCAAACACGGTCTCAAAAAGCAGCTTAATCTGATCCAAACCACAGAATTCTTAACAAAGGGCAGATTTAAGGCATGGGCCAAAGGCACATAGCTACAGAGGAAGACAGAAGAAACAACTGGGAGTGCTCAAATTTAGTCTATCCAAAGTTTCAATTTTAGCTACACAGGAAACTGCGAAAGCACGGAGGCGTTTGCCTCTGCACATCTCCTTTTGTAAGATTTTGGTTTAATTGCTTTTAGAGTCAATCTTGGATTTGAATTTGCTGAGAATAAACATGGTTTTAGGGTAGCTCCAACACTCTGGAATGAGAATGAATCGTATTTATGTATTTCAGCCTCCCCAAGGCAACACAGTCTTGCTCTAATACCTGTAAATTCCTGCGTTAATGATGGGTTGGGGTTTCTCCCATGTTTCAAGCAGTAATTGCTGGCATTGGCAGCGATTTCTTGGCTCAGATCCTGGCTGCATGTGCAAAGTCTCCTCTGGGTGTTGCTCTGGTGTTGTCACTGTCCTTTGCACAGGGAATTCCTCCCCAACACACTAAATCCCTTTTTTGACATGGTCTGAGTGCCTGGGGAGTCCCTGTGTTCCCTGGGGCTGCAGATCCAGCACTCCCCCATGCACAACCCTCAGCCCACAGCTGCTGAAGGACACCCTGGTGTCTCCCGTGTTGCACAGCCACCCTCCAAAGCCCCCATGTTCCCAGTTTCCCAGCATGGGAGCTCTCAGACCCCGAGCAGGCCAAGCCCCTGCCGAGCCCTCGGCTCAGGACGGGCTCCTCAGACACGAGTCCTTCCCCCAGCCCCATCCCAGCCCCTCCAGGCTGAGCCCCCGAGGTGTGGCTGTCCTGCAGCCCCGTCCTGTGCTCACCTGTGGAATCCAGGAGCTGAGCTGGGAAGTCACCTACAGCCTCTGTCCTGTCTCTTCCACCTCCTCCTCCATCAGCCACTCCACTGGTCCCTGCTCCAGGTATTTCTTTTTAAATAAAAACTCAGAGAGGCCACCGTGGCCCCCCCACAGCCCCCAGCAGCAGCCCCCCACTGGGGAGGGGTACATGGGCCAAACCTCAGCAGCTCCCCCAGCCCCTCCCTTCTCTGGATCCCAGGGAGCAGAACTAATCCAGGTTTCACAGAATCACAGAATATCCTGAGCTGAAAGGAACCCACAAGGATCATCCAAGTCCAACTCCTGGCAATTTGAATAAACTGATTTAAAAAGAGGGAAACCAAAGAGCCTCTGGCCCCAGCAGCCTCACAGCATCACTGACACCTTGCCTGGTGGTTAAGGGCTTTTGCCTTCATAAAGTTTAAAATAAAGTAATAAATAAAGGATATGAACTCAGAGCAATCCAGGGCAGAGGCTGGAGGAGCAGGGACCCCTCACCTGCCGAGGCTGGACATGCTTGGGACTCCTGGTTCACTGTCAGGAGGCCTCTGCTTCAGCTCTTCAGCGTTGTCAAGATTTTTAATACTGAGACATTTCTTAAAGTTTATAGACTTGAATCACTCACATATTTCTTTCATGCAATATAATGTTGCTTAAACTCATTTCCTGCTCACCAGAATTAATATTTTCAGTAAACTTTGCTGAAAACCAGTTCTTCACACTGTTCTTGTTCTGGAGCTGCCTCATTGAGCTCTCACAGTTCCCAGCACAGGTCTAAGAGCAAAAAGCTGCCCTGGTAATATATTAAGCACAACATAATTTTTCTGTAAGAAAAGTCAGTATATTTATGGTTTGCTTTATAAAAGTTACTATAATACAATGGTACATAGTATTCAATTCACAAAAATATGAACAAATATATACAGCATGACACATCCACAACAAAAACACTTTCTTCAAAACAAGATACATACTGGTGACAGATTCTATATGCACAAAACATCCCTAAATTTATAAATTTGCTTAACAAAAGAAAAAGCAGAAATCCTAAATCTTCAAAGCAGAGTTGTTGTTTTTTTTTTTAAAGGAACTTAGAAAAAAAAGAAATTTTTTTTTTAATTTATTGCAAACCATTTGACCTGCCTACTTTTAAAGGAGGCCCTTGATTTCCACGCTGGGAATTAAAACAACCAGAAAACTGCAAGAGTTGGGAGCTGGGTGTTCTTCCACTTTGCTTCAAAACTGCCCCGTTGTTTTAGAGCGTCCTTCTTGATGTGTTTCTTTTCACTTGGACAAATCCTACAGTGGCAATTAAGGAGGAAACTCATAAAAAAACAAAACAAATATTAAACTGAAAAAATCCAGTTGCAAATTCGCTTAAATACATTTTAGGGCGTCTATTAGACTGTACACATTTCCTCGCTTGAAATAAATAGATTTTGCACATTAGGTTTCAGACTGAGGGAGAGGGGGAAAGAAGAAGCCTTGACTTGGCAATTTTTTGTCTTCAGTTTCTTAATGCTTCTAATTTCATCTATTTATTTGACAAAAAAACCCCGTATTTATACAGAATTTACATTATACAAAGCTTGACACAAGCTGTAAATGCCACCAGCTCCTTTGCTATACTCAGTCCTTCTTCCTCCCCATCTCGACATGATTTAGAGCTGGAATCTGTTTAAAAAGAACTCCAAATTACAATAGTCACTTTTAATAAACTATTTACATGCTCTTGAAGTACAAAGAAATCAGCAAAAAATTTCAACATGTTTCTACAAGAAACAGTGTTTGAAGAGAAGATTCTTGAGTTCGCCTATGTACAGAAGATGCATTTTTTTATACTTCAAAATCCTTTTTTTCCTTAAATTTTTATTTTGTACAGAAATGCACTGAAATGATCCCTGAAAAAGGTCACAAAAACCAGAACTGAAACTACTGTGTAATTTGTTGGAGTTTAAAAATGATGTTGTTTTTTTTTTCCTTGTAGAAATAAGCTGCTCTATACAATATAAATAACTGCAAGATGAGCCCCATCCCCTCCCAGACCCCCGAGAGTCACAGACCAGCCTGGGACTGCAGAGAGGTGAGAACCACACGGATCCTGTGGATGCCAGCACGGAGGCACCTGCACCCTGAACTCACACCAGCTGCAAACTGAAGGCTTAAATTCTATTTCCATAATTTTGCTCTGTTCTCTTGGGTCATTCCTCCCAGTGAGATGGAATTCTGCAGGGAGCACAGTCAGTGTCTCTCTCTTTTTTTGTCTTAGGCTCCAATAGAAGTGACAATCAGTTTGGGGACGGGCTTTTCACTGGACAAAAGCACTGCAGTCCCTGTAAGCAGCACAGGCTGGTGAGGTTCCTCTTTATCCCTGTCACTGTTTCCATGGGGTGCTGGGGAGCCTGTGCTGAATGTGAACCACACAGCTCCTGCCCTCCTCTCATCCCATCCCTTGCCAAGTACAAGGCAAAGGATTAGAGGCATCTCCAAACCACATCTGTGGCTGCAGAGCTCCCCTGGCCCAACGAGAGCCAGCTGGCTGGCAGGGACAGAGCACCCATGGAAATCACTGCACTAGACTTGGGAGTCCCCACCATAAAATGATTTATTTGGGGGTCAGGCAGCTTCCCAGTCCAAGACAAAATATCTCCCAGGTAGGACTCTGCAAGCCAAGATTGATGGGGAAAAAACCAGAAGCCTCAGGTTTGGCTTTGAGACCAGACTAACATGATTCTTCAGAAGTGCTGTGGCTTCAACAGCTCTGTTTCTTCCTGGGGAACTACTGGGAGCTCAGCTCTTCTAAAAACTCACATTATTTGTCTGGGATCTTAAAAGGGGATAGGTTACAGAGGTACCCAAGTGATTTAGATGCTCATGGTCTTTGGCACCCAAATCCCTTTGGTGCTCCTAAAAACACACGGTGAAGGACCTGAAGGTGACAGTGACCTTCCTCCCCACCTTCCTCACCAAGCACTAAGGCAAACTGCAGGGGCTAATCCCACCCAGAGCACACAGATATGCTGGGAAACACAGAACTGCCAGTGGGTTCTCAGGGCTGGGCCATTTGGGGTGTCCCCACAAATCCACCATTAATGCACTGGTTTGATGGAGCAGAGAGGGGCCAGGCCAAGGACAGGGGCTTCAGTTCTGACACGCAGGAAACTTCCGTGCATTTCCAAAGCTTTGAAAGTCAAAGGCCAAGCTGTAGAGATGCCAACTGGAGCATCAACATATTGAATCTCATTCAAAAAACTAACAACTAAACTGAGCAGCTGGTTTAACTCCCAAATGCCATCACTGCAGTTCCAACCAACATTCAGTGACAGAAACTTGTGCTTCTCACAATTTTAGACTTATGGAGAAGGGGGGAAAACAACAAAACCGAACCAAAACAAAAGCAGAGATGGACCACGGATTGCCCAATCTCAGAGACAATTTGCTCGCCCTCAGACAGAAACACAGGCGGTATTAAGGCAGCTTGTAGCAGTCTGTGTGTTCCTGCTCTCTCAGGCCTTTTGTCTGAAGAAGAAATTCAGAGGCAGAGGTCTAACCTACATTACAAGATCCACGCTGCAGTGCAGGCCTGGCAATTCCATGGAACAGCTGAAAAAACTTCCAGGAACCTCTTTTGCAAGGTTGTCACCTCTGCTCGTGGAGGTTTGGAAAGGCTACAAGAACACAGCTGCGCAATTTGTTCTGTGGGGAGAAGGTGTTTAGTTATGCAGACAATCTTCCCATTTCATAATGACATTGCAACTTCCCCTTACAAGCCAATTAAAAAGGGTTTAGTACAACTAATCTCTACTTTTAAAGCAGGAGAAATAAAATGCAAATTGAAAAACTGATCCTGTCTATACCTGAACAGTCGCGTAACATTTCCAGATCTCATCCAAAGCACTATTTTTTTGGTGTTTTGTCCCATTTTTAAATGGAACCTCTTGAAGAACTGCAACCTTCACCTCAGCATATCTACAAGGACAAAATATATTGAGAAATCATTTTAAAACATGCCTTCCAAATTTAGAGAAGCATTCATTTCCATGCTACAGATGGGGGGGACAGGATTGCTCTCGGGGACACTTTTACCGTGATTTTCTGGAGGGATGGGACCACCCCAGGACAAGTTACTGAGTAACAGAGGGAGGAGAGCGGCAGGGCACAGCTTGCTCCTATCACAGGAGGCATCTCCCACATCCAAGGACAGAGCAAATACTCCACGTAAAACACTGGAAGGGCAGGGAAATGCAGATGAAAGTGAGAAAAAATGAATACAAGTCACACATCAGCCTGTTTCCCATCCACAGGAAGAAAATCCTGCTACAAACGTGGGCCGTAGTCTTTGCTTGCAAGCAGGGCAGGATTTCTACAGCGTAAACAAGGGCTGAGCTGTCCTCTTAATCTCAGCCTCTTCTGCAAGCAAGACAAGCCCATCTCCAAGGAATGGGCATCCCCAAAGGCCACACGATGCTACAGCTGCACAGCTGACTCCACTTCTTCCTAGTGACTGCAGTATCCACGGATTTCTCAGGTGCAGGTGCAGAGGTTCTGATCCCCCATGGACCGGCATGGCATAGGAAACGAGAGAGGAGCCCAAGGAGGGGAGCTGAGGTCTGGCTGACCTGACTCTGCCCCGGGGTCTGGCTGAGGGGACTTGTTCAGGCTCACCCCTAACGTAAAGGCAGGACAGTTCAGCTCTAGTCTCACTGTGGACACATCTCCACACACACACACCCCCAAGCACACGCACACACTCATTCACACACCCTCAAGCCTCTGGCTTGCTCTGTAACATCAACCTTACATTTATTTACAGCTTACTCTGAGAAATCTGTGCAATTTCAGCCAATCAAGCTCCCAACAAACCCTATATGGCATTTTCAGTCTCTGCTTCACATTTAAACGTTGAATGTCTTTTTCAACCAACGAAACTGATGAGAAAAAGGTAGCAGCATTTATGAAAAGATGAAGGTTGATAACAACAATTTAAAAAAAAAAAGGTACCATTATCCCATTATGGAGCATTACTGTAGGGACTGAACAGAGAAGCTAGTGTTTGGATAGACCAAGCCACAAAAGGTAGCCACCTTTTTGTGTGCGTGTTGGATCTGAAAAGGAAAGAGCACCTAAAACATGAACAGTCCTCATAAGCGTGTGCGCTTTTTGCTTTCACTCGTGATCCTGGCAGAAGTGCGAAACTTGCTTGGTTTTCTTCTCTTTTTTTCCTCTCTTTTTTTTTTTGTAAGTATTTTTTTGCTTTTAAATTTTTTTCTTCCTTTTTTCTGTTGGTTTTTTTTTTTCCTCTTTTTTTGGCAAAGTGCAACCACACCTGGTTACCACAGTTTTGACATGGCCGAAGGTGCAAGTGTGACGAGAAACCTTGAGTTCAATTCAGGGTTCCCCTGCAGTTCTCAGAGCCACAGAGACATGGGATTTTTACATCCTCAATTGGAAATTTGTAGTCGTAGGTAATTTCCTCGTTCACATTGATGTGCTGCTTGGAGTAGATAACGATCTTCTTTTGAGACTCCACCGTGATCACTTTAGCATAACAATTTGGCTGCAAGGGTGACAGAACAGGTGATGACAGATGGTTCCAGAGGGCCATGGCTTCCCAGCCTCCACACAATCATTCCAAGATAAAATAAAACAGGGCACTCCTTTCCCAAGACAGCCCCAGCCATGCTTCCAGAGCCTGGACCCAGGGCAAGCCTAGGGAGGGAGGCGTGAAGCCAGAAAACAGAGCAGCCCTCCTTGTGCTGCTCCAAAATATCCACATTCTGGTCAATTGTGGAGCAAAAGAGCCTGGATGATGCTCCACCAAATTGGTCACAGGTTAAGAGCAGCTCAATGCTTAACAATTTGACCAGGCAGGCAAGTCTGGGTGCAGACTGCAGCACAGAGCAGAGGGGGAAACAGCAGAGAATATTATCCCATGTGGACACTAGAAGGAGACTGTTCCCACAGCTGAAATTTCTCTCCAACCTCTTTACACTACTTCAGACCCTGTTCTGCTCTGCTGCAGGTCATTAACATTTAACCACAACCCTGCCACTTCTGAGCACCCCAATCAAGGCTGGCAGGGACTCCCTGGGTCTATCAGCATGTCAGGGAAGAACAACAGGCGAGGACACGATACTCACATTGCAGCTGTGATTGATGAACCTGGCGAAGTTCCCGCATTTGGTGGCATCGATGATGGTGTCGTGGTCGACTCTGAACATGTAACTGCTGCCGATGCCTTCATCCTCGTATCGCTTCTCACGCATGTCAGCAATGACCTGCAGGAACGCCCAGGCAGGCTCAGGCCACGCTGCACAACTGACCTGTGAGCAGCCACCTACACAAGGCTCCCCTGAGCTCTGCTTGCGCCAGGCACAGGGGGTTTATACAATCCCCACCACCCCAAGAGAACACAGACCTAACTGGAAACACAGAAGTTCAGGATGGGCCTCTTAAGGAGGATGCTCCTGAGTGCTCAGTTTCCATAGGTTGTTGAAAATCCCACCCCTGTACCTCCAAACCACATGTCAATTTCTGGCCAGCCCACAGAGCTGACACTTCCAACCCAGGACTCCAACCCTCGCTGTCATACTCAAGGACTTCTTCCAGGGCTGGTTTTTGCTCAGCTTTCACCCACAGCTTACCTGCCTGATGTTCTGACCTACGTATTCGATCACCATCTCATCAGCTGCAATGGGCTCCATAGCAAAAAGGCCCCAGTCGTGAATGTGGCTCTTGCAGAATTTTAGCTTTTTCTTCCGGAACTGCATGAAGAAAACACCCCAAAACCCCAACCCTGAATTAGCCACAGCACAGAAAGGGAAAGGATGTCTCTGGGTCCAAAATCTGCAGCAGGGGGTGATCTACCTTGAGCTGGTTGAACTTGAGCAGGTCACTGTCACAGCTACCAGTGAAGGAGGAGAGGAGCCTGCGTTGCTCTGATCGCCTCTCGGAACCAGCCCGGGTGGAAGCATGAGGTTGGGCAGGGATGCTCATACCCTGAGAGGACAAATGGGTGATCAAAGCTGACCCAACACCTTGTAGGCTCCCTGTGAGCAGCCCCTTGTGCTACAACACATCACCACAGAACACCTGACATCAAACATTAACACTTCCCACACAGCCCCGGGACGATCAACGAGACACAGGCTCCTTGCCAAAAGGCAGGAAGCACCTACTGTGTGTGACACTGTAAAACCAAATTCCATTCACACCTGGCACTCGTGGAGGATGATTCCTCACCTGTGTGTCAGCTGGAGGCTCCTCTGCAAAAGCTCGGCTATTGTTGAGGTATTTGAGTTTGTCCTTCTTATCAATTTTGTAATAGCCTTCGCTCCGTGCACAGCCCGTCACGTGCTCCCGCATCCCGTCATCCCGCTTCTTCTTCTTGGGGGTAGAAAAGCTGGTAGGTGGCAAGAAGTTAAGGAGAAACACAGCCAGAGGTGGATATCAAACTAAACTTGCTACAGTTGCACGGAGCTAACACCAGCAGCGTGGAAAATTAGGAAGGTTTCGTGGGGTTGCAAAAAACAACATTACTACCGAGATGGTCCTCAACCCAAAGGCCTTGGAGAGATGCAGCTCTCACTAGCCTTGGGAAATCAGCTCCTTCAGACACACATTACAGACCTTCAGGGCTTTGGCTCCTGGAAGGACAGTGGAGCTGTACTACTGCCAGCTCACCCCACAGACACAGCCATGAAGGCTACAATTGAGACCGACCCAAAAATGCTCCCTGTGAGGCAAAACATATCCTTGACACCAGAAAACTGAAGCAGAGGGACCATAAAAACCAAGAGGTGGCAGCCTCAAAACCAGAGTGCTGAGGGTTTACTGCAAAGCAGGTGAGCCTGCAGGTACTTTCACACTTGTCATGCAGTGTGGCACAGGATTAACTCAAGGTGATTTCTAAGTGGCTTAAAAAGTGAGTGTAATTTTGCTGTTACAATATCCTTTATCATCAGAGAAACAGATTTATTTTCACTATGGGTTTTGTTAGTTATCGCTGACTGTTTTAGGTGGTTTGGGCTTCTTTAGTTTTGCTTTCCTGTCTTGCAGGAAGCAAGGGATGAAGATATCTGAACTTCACACAATCTCTAGCAACGCACAAGGTGGTGTGTTCGTCTTCTTCAACACATAAACCTGTATATCCTTCCTAAAAACAGTACAGGAGAGTTCTGAGGTTTTAAAAACAGTCTTTTAGGCTCTGCTCTGGAGATCACTCCTGGTGGCTGCACACACACAGAGCCCTGATGTGCCACCTAGAAACCACTGATTTTATCAGTATTTCAAACTCAAAGCAAGTTAAAGCTCCTAGAACCACTAACTCATCATTTTGGGCACAGATGGTGAGATTATTTTTACAGCAAGTTTTTGCTCCAAGTGAAAGCTCTGTATGTGCAGACTAGAAATTCCACAGGCAAGCTGGAAAAAAAGTCTGGTTACATGTAGACAGAAGCTTCTCAAACTAGGAAGGAAACCTCCCCAGAAGAGGTGCCTACAGACTGTCCCTGCAGTCCCAGACTGAACGTGCAGCAAGAACAGCCACTTCTGCAGTATTTTTGTATTGCAGCTTCAGAGAATAAAACAGCCTAAAATTCCCTGCTCATCCAAGCAATTGCTATTCCTGTAAGCAACTGCTTCTCCCACCAACAGCGAGCCTTTTGCATTTCAAGTCCTACCCAGCCACCATCTCGTGCATCTCACATGTGCTGCCAATACAGTGAGAAAGGATATAAGGATGGAAAACCCACAGGGTGTCATTGAGCCAGTCCATACCATTGTCCTGCTGTAACAAGCGGTCGTATGTGATACACATGAATTTGATATCCTCCTCATCTATGCCTCCGTTCCAGATATCATACAAAATGGTCATCTCCTCAAACTCGGAGCGGGGCCTGAACTGCGGCCGGGGTGGGGAATACTCGGGGGAAGGGATCACTGGCAGCTCCTCAGATGTCTTCTTCTGCCTTCGCCACTGTCTCTTAGGTTTTGCGTGAGCTTCTTCTTCCTTGAAGTCTTCATTCCACTGGTTCTCCAGTTCCTTGAATGGCAGTTTCTCTGCAACTGTCTCAGCTGCTATTTTCTCATGGAAACCGTCATTCCTGAAGTCCAGGGTGACGGCTTCAGGGTCTTTCAGTCCATAGTAGGCATCAGGATGTCCACTCAACAGCTCTTTGCCCACAGCACCTTCCACCAAGGCCACTGGCATGGGAGGAGGTTCTATGGTTTTGTCCGAGTACACATCCAGCGAGAGGACAGAAGGTGGGGACCGCCTCGGCCGACCCGGCCTCCTTTTGGGAAGAACAGAAGGTGGTGGTGGGGGAGGAAGAATAGAAGCCCCAGGGGGTACTTCTGGGGAGAGCAAACCGGGTTTCACTTCTGCCTTGCACTCCTCGATGGCCATTCTTCCATCTCCATGCATGCACGGCAGGGCTGCTACAGGTATTGGCTCATCAGGTGGCAAACCCATGTCCATGTGGAAATCTGCTTGCGGGGGGCTGGCAAAGGGGATAGGGGAAGGAACACTGTTCATGCTGATCGTAAGGGAAGCACCAAGAGGCTCTTTAGGGGGTTTCTCCTCTAGCTCATCCTCTGACTGTTTCTTGCCAGACAGAAGGCAAGGAATGGTAGCACCAGCCTCTGGGAAAGTAGGCGTGAAATTGAAATCTCTCCCAGGAGTCCGAGGAATGCCACTGTTAATACCAGGAGATTGGGATGGGTAGGAAAAGGGGCTTCCTGGGACTTGAGGGGAACTGAGGGTCAAGCTGCTTCCTGTAAGGGGAGCATCACTTCCTGGCGTGGCTGGAACAGTGTCCGTGCTCTGCGACTTCGCAAGGGGGTGTGAAGACTTGGCCAAAATGTCCCGCCCGGGAGTCCTAGGAATCTCCTCTTCCACAGACGTTTTGGTCACCATTAATTGTTCAGGGAACTTTTCCGGAGGGACTAAAGATTCTTCCTTGCCAGGAGTCGATGGCAAGGGAAGCATGGAGGATGGCACCTTGTGGGCTGGAAGCAAGAGAGTCTCAGTCTCCGAGTGGATCATCACCTCCCGTCCAGGCGTGCGAGGCAGCCGCTCATCCTCCTCCGCTGCCGACGGCGGCTTTGCTTTAACTCGGGCTTCCAAACTGCTGTCCTCAGACTTGCCAAAGAAGCTGCTTTTTCTGGGCAGAGGTTCTCCAAAGACTCCCATTGGAGCAGAGATACAGAGCGCCGCCTCCTCGTCTTGAGATTCAGGCTTTGGACCTTCCTGTACCTCTGGCTCCAGCATGGAAGTGGGTTCGGACTCTTCCTCTGAAAGGGGAAAAGAGAGGAGAATCAGGAGCTTTGCCTCCACTTGGTTACTTGCCACTTGCTAGTAAAGGCATGTTTAAGATGCCACAATTACAGAACAGCTCAATTCCACTGGGAGGCTTTAAAACTCCGGTGCTTTACATTTTGGAGGCACAGAGTGTAGAGTAATTAGACACCACCACACACTTTCCTAATGGACCATAAAAAACCCACACTATTAATTTGAGGATTAGCTACAACACAGACCAGAATGAAGGTTTCTCTGCTTTCAAAAGCCCTGACAACCTTTTGTACAGACATTAAAGGAATGAGCGGATTGTGGGGCGAGGACTTTGGAGGAGAGCTGTCAGAGCCCAGAGCTATCACCTTTTCTAATGTGGGAACTAAACTAATTGCAGGCCAAGGAGCACCCTCAGCTCTCCAAGGAGGGAGTAGTGAAGGGAGGAGCAGAACACTCCTGAACAACACATGAAGGAAACAGGAAGGCCTTGTAATGGATGAGGAGACACTCAGATGGTATCAATGAGGCCATTTATATGCTGCTCTCCCTGCAGCAGCCTCATTTGTCTGGAGTTTATTTACCCACTTAGGGCCAGGTCCAAAAGGAATCAACAGTGAATCTTGTTAGGCAGCTCAAAATAACATTTTCAAGTGGGAGAATGAAAGGAGGTGAAAATGCCTGGAGAGTTGGAAGGGAAGCACTCCCTGTTTGTGCTGAACAAACCAGGGCTGCTGGAGAAGGGTCTGAGCCCTGCAACTCCTGTGTGACAGGGCTGGGCTGCTCAAGAACAATGCTGCAGTTAGAGCTTGTTCCCACAGCTTACCTGGAAAGTTCCTTACACATGTCAAGGTGCTCAAATGCAGGTGTCCCCAAATTTATGTCCTTTCTGCACACTGACCCGTTCTAGAAAGGATTCGTGCAAAATCAGTTCTTCTTTGCCCTGCCCAGTTTAACATTTTACCTCTTTGTGACTTTCAGATTTTGCAGCAGCCAAGGAGTGACGCCCTGTGCAGGGACTGGATTTCCAGCTCTCCAAGTGGCAAAACACTGCCCAGTCCTCAGACACCAGTGCTGCCCAAGGTCCCACTAGATGTGCCCTCCCTGTTGGCTCCAATTTTAACTTTTAGATTCCCCCTAGTTGCCAAATTTGTCAAGCTTTATGCATCTCACTCTTGTTCTAGTAAAAGGTTTCCAATTTCCTTGGGTTAAATACAACACTGTATTGACTGAAGACAATTTCCTTCTTCCAGAAAACTAGAGTATTGCTCATTTAAGAGGAGTAATTGACAAAAAACCCCACAAATAATATTAGGAATGAAACATAACTCTGAGACTCCCCTTACCTGCCCTATGCAGCTTCCCTGTAACATACTGCTTTGATATTAAAACCAAAAAGAGCCAGTAGTGACACTCCTGTTCTGTTTTAGCAGCCATGGCTTTTCTATCTTGAGCTGCAGCCATCACACCACCCGATCAGTCACCCTCGGATGATGACAACTGTTCAGTTCCTGTAGGACTCCAGCTAAACTGGCCCAGGATAAGATTCTGGATACAGTAATCACAGTATTTTTAGTAGCAGATGGCTCATGTAAAGCTCCTTACTAGGAAGGAAAGTTCAGCACAGACCTCTTTCCCTGCACAGATAATCCCCAGCCTAGAGCCAAGACTGGAGGAAGAAAGAGAACAAGGGAAATACAAGCCCATACATATTGGATACTGGGAGAAAATTTACTTGGAAATGTGGTAACAAAACTCCAAAGCACATGGAAGGGCATACCTGGCCTACAGATGGGAGAGAGTGAAAGTTTTGTCTCCTGGTCTCTTTCCATAACCAAGTGTTTCAGAGTTTCAGCAGCAAGAGATGCCCCCAGGACTTGCCCACACTCACTTTCCCCTGCCTTGATTTCTTCACTGCCTTCATCTTTCACTGCCAAAGCGGGCTCGGCAAGTCCCAAGCCTGTTGCATCCATGTAGTCATCCACAGGATACAGGTCCAAAATAGTCTCCCTCTCATCATCAGGAAGCTCATGACCAGCAGGTTCATGCTCTGGCTCAGCAACCATGGCTTCTCTGCCTTGATCTTCAGCCACCTCTTCCTCTTCTTCCTCCTCCTCATCTTCATCATCATCCTCCTCATCTTCATCATCCGAGTCAGAACTTGACTCGAATTCAGAGGAGTCCTCACTTTCATCAGATGATTCAACTTCAGCCTTGGAAGACGAGGGACTTGCTACATCTACAAGAACAAACTGCCATTAGTTCTGTTTTCTGGCTTTATTAAACCATCAGGGGCAAACATCCCTTCCACTATAAAAGTGTGGAAACAGCATCAAGAGCAGCGTGTGGGTGTGAAGGAGTGGCCTCCCAATTTATTTATTTTTGCAGAGATTTATAAATCCTGTCTCTGGCTGCTTACAACAATCACCATACAACAGGCAGCTCCAGGAGCAGTGATGCCTGGCACCTTGCCCACGTGGGTCTCTTGGTGCATTGTATTTTTACTAAGATTTTCTGCTGCTTTTACACATGGTCTTAAAAAGTGGAAACTACCACCTTCCAGAGCAGAAACTGCTTGATAGGACAGAGTTATTAGCAGACAAATCACCCTTGTCTGAAATCTGGTCCCTTCTCCTCCCAGCCACTCCTGTTCCACAAAACAAGCACACATTTAGCTGGCTTTGAGACCTCTGCCCCTCTGCCAGGCTGGGCTGAGATCAGGTAGGGACTGGAGAGCTACTGTAAAGGGACCCACTGACTGATGGATCATGGAAACCTCACAGGTAATAATTAAAAATACCTCTGTGCATTTTCTGGTGTAAAGCTGCCCATCAGTGAAAGGAAGTGCACAAGTAACAAAATCAGCTCACAAAGGCAAAAGGGAGACCACAGCTGACCCGAAGGTGACACTTGCTGCTTCCACTGGAGCTGCTTACCCTCCTCGGAGTCCTGCTCCTCCTCCTTGTCACTTGTGTCTATGCCTGTCTCCTCCTCATCATCTTCATCCTCGTCTTCATCGTCATCTTCGTCCTCGTCATCTTCATCCTCCTCATCCTCCTCTTCCTCCTTTGCAAGAAAGCATTGCCAAAAATGAACAGTGCCTGACCCTGTGACCTGGCTGTCAGTGCAGTAACCCCCAGGGACTCTCAGGGAGGCTGGTCAGAGAACCTGAAGAGGGAGTGACCTGACAGAGGTTCTGTGAGGACAGACCCCAACAGGGGCACTCATCTCCTAAAAAAGGGAGATTTGGCATTTGGCATTACCAGGCCCCCTTTTAATGACAGACAGCATTGAAACTGCAGCCACAAACCAACACACCTTGGCAGGTGCTGCTTTCACCAAGCCTCCCTCTTCTTCGTGCTCCTCTTCCTTCTCTGAGGAGGACTCTTCCTCTTTCCCTGATGTCTCATCTCCCTCTTCTCCCTCGCTGTCGAGCTCCAATGGCCTTGCTGGTCGCCGTCGCAGCCCCACTGCCTCTGCATCCTTCTTTGACAGGTCAGATGTTGTATCAGAAGCATCCCTGTCCCTCTCCGACTCTGAGGAGCAAAAGCAGCAGAAATTACCATCAAACACCTTGGAAAGGAGGGAAATAGTTAACTACATAAGGGAAACTTCTTCTTTGGGAAGATCAAAGTTAGGAGCAATGTTCCCATGTGGTGTGAGGGTCCCCAGGCTTACAGGGACTTGCTGATGTCAGAGAGGACAGTGCTGATGGCAAAATGTGGGTGGCCAAAGCTGACACTCTCTAGGCAGAGCAGACAGGAGACATGGCACAACTGAGGTCAGGACAGGTAACCTGAATTTAATCTGTTTTTTTTTCATTTTTTGGCTTCAAACCCACTTGTTAATCTGAATCAACTTTAACATGAACCCACGTTTTTATGCAAAACAAAAGGTATTCAAAGCTTTGTCTTCTCTTTACTCTTCCCTGGTTATAGGAAATAATGTCAAGATATTTTCAAACAGATTTTTCTGGCAAATAACTTTGGTTTCTTTATCAAATCAAATGCAGAGCAAACTGTTACATGCTTCCTCCCACCACATCCCAGTGAGCTGTGAGCACACCCCAAACAGCCCATGAACCCATCTGAGCTCCTGCTGAGGCCCAGCACAGCTAAAATAGGTTATGAGTTATTCTTAAAATGTGGGTCTTAAACTTCCCACCAGTGAATTTCAGATAATTGAACCCAGAGGGGCCATCTCCCAGCTGATCAGAGCTCTGTGAGAAGCAGGGTTTGGCTCAGATCCTTGACTCTGTGTTTAACTGTAAGCGAGCACACTGCTGTGAAGTTTAAAGGGATTCAGCTTGCGTGGGGTTTGCATCTGCTCTTATGTTTCAAACAAATGCGCTCTGCAAACCTTCATCTTCATCATCCACAGAAGTAGAAGGCCGGATTCTCTTCTGATCTCCTGCTGAGGCAGCTTCAGGTGGCTCCTTTCTTTTCACCTGAACAAAAGACACAATTAGCATTTCTGAAAGTTTAAAAACAGCAGAAATCAACTTCTTAAGCAAATTGCCACTTCTTTACTTCGCTGTGGTCACTTACAGCAGAAACCAAAGGCCACTTCCCAGCTCTTGATCTCTTTATTTGCTTGCAAACAGAATTTCACTCTGAATGAAACTCTACCCCTTCAATTTGCATGAAAACACCCTGGGTACCAGCGTGGTGCATGTCATCACCAGGTACTTTGCGGATGACAGAGAAAACTCTCACAAATCCATGTGTCTGAGATTGTGGCAGAACAGAAAAAGAGCCTAAGCCCAGAGCATGTTAAAAAATCTCAAAGCAAGTTTTACTCTAAATAAAGGCTGCAGAATGTCTAATCCCAAACCTTTACTTGCACCTTCTGTGCATTCAAAAATCCTAATTTTAGGGAAGTCCTCTACACTCCCCTACCCCACACTTCTTTTAAGATACTTTTAATTTTTTATGCAAATGCTTTTTACAATGGATACCCTGTGCTTCTGAGGAGACACAGTTTAAGCAAACTTCAGGTGAGACTCAGCTGCCAAACCATCAGACATTTCAACCAAAACAACAATTGTGTAAAGGACTATGAGCATAAGTGTATTTTTATTATCATGCTGAAACGCTGTCCCTAAACACAGGCAAATGTCCCCTTTCACTTGCAGAGCAGGGAGATCCTCTATTGTGTGACAATTCACACAAGTGGAGGATGAAAAGCTAAGGCTGGAACAGAGGGTCCTTGCTCTGGGCCTGAGGGGTCAGAAGCAATCCCCTGAGTGAACACAGAGTGGAGTGAACAGCCTGAGGGCTCTGGGGCACAAACCTAGCGAGGTCTGTCCTCCTAAGGCTCCTCTGGGGGATGTCAGCATAAGGAAGACAGTTTTTTGTTTTCACCTTGAAGGATGGCAGCCGGATGGCCCCTCGTAACCCAATGCCCAAGCCGATTGCCTCATATCCCAGCCCTTCTCCTTTGTTCCAGTTCTCCAAAAGACAAGAGGCGATTCGATCCTTCGGCTTTGGCTTTTCCTCCACTTCTCCTCCAGACTTCACTGGAGTGAGAGATGCCTGCAACAGAGAAGGCACATTTGAGAGGGGAAGTTTCCTGGGAAGGACACAAACTCTGGAAACCATTTAGACAGTCGAGGTTTGGGAAATATCACTGCCCTGCCCGGGCATCAGTTTCTCTGAGGGCATCTGAAGGTGCCCCACACCTGAAAGGAAACAGAGCTGCACATAATAATACAAATAACTTGAGTGTGCTTTAGGCAAATCAGCCCAACAATGTATTATCTACTTTTCTTTGCTAACCCACATAATTGAAAGCAACTCCAGACCCTCCAGTTGGGAACACCTTGCTTCTTTTGAGTGTAAGGCCAAATATAGTGCGTCAAAAATCACACACAACCCTGTGTTTCCTTAGCAACCACAGCCCAAGTCCACAAAACCTGTCAGAAGGCTCCAGTCCTCAAACAGGAGCACCACAATATTTAGCTGAAACACCAAAGGGTCTACAAAATAGACACACAGCCTCAACAAATCCTTTTTCACCAGAGCTGAGGTGTGAGGGAAGAGCAGGAATTCGGGCCTCTGCAGCTGTGGAGAGGTGGGACAAGCTGGGAGAATGTCACACATGATGGCACGTCATGCTCTGCCCGAGCCAGGGGCACTGGAGGTGACACTCACTTGCATCAGCCCATGGCACAACACCCCAAACACTTCCTCTTGCACACCCTAACAGAGCTCACATGCTGAAGTGGGCTGTAATCACTAAAGAGGCAGCACAAGCTCAGCTTTCCCACTAATAAGGGAACAAGACTAATGGGAGTATCAAACAGAGAATCCAAGCAGCAGCACTCTGTGGCCAGGGATGACTGGTTATTCCAGGCACTCCGCTTAATGCATCTCATTCAGGCTTTCAAACCTAAACCCACCACTAGATTTTGGGAAGAAGGAAAAGCTTTCCCCTAGCTCAGGCAGAAAAGGTTCACGGAATGTGCTGCCTTCCCTAGCAACATGCTCCTCTCACAGCTTTCACCCCATGTGTTTTCCACCCTGCCTGACCCAGGACACCAGCTTTATCCTTGAGCCTTCCCACCCTTTACCTGGGGCATGATGCCTCTTGGAGGTCAATCAGCTGCCAGAGTTGGAATCAATCAATCAATTAGCTGCCTTTGATGGAATATAGCAGCCAGAATCAGTGTGATGGCAGAGCACACGGGGAACTGACCTCCAACTGCCACCAAGGAGCCCAGCTGCCTCATCCTCACACACACTCAGACACCAGCAATAGGAAGGTACAGTTTAAGCTGAATATTCATATTTTGTTTTCTGCAGAAGCAGGCAGCTTGTGACTGAGAAGGAATCCTGTCCCACCCCAATGCCAGGGGTGCCCAGCCCTAGCAGAAAGGAGGCTCTGAAATCTCTGAGGTTTTTCTGCACACAACAGTAACATGTGCCCTGGGGCAGAAATGGTTCTGGCATCTCTGTTCCTGGACAGAAAGCACAGTGGTTTTCCATGCAGCAATTTCATATTTTCAATTACACTGCTCACATCCAACATAACCTGTGGCAAGGGCTGTGGTACAGTCAGCTTCCCTTCCCAAAATGGCTTACAAATCCCTGGTGAGGGAAGAACACACCAAATCCAGCCATAGCTTGGGATGTAAAAGAGCCTGAAGATCTGCCTCGACTTGCTTCTGCTTCTTCACTGCAGATGTCTGGTTTAAAACAATTTCTTGAGTATTTCAGTTGCTGTTTTTGCAACTATTTGCTGGATCTGTTTCCTTCATTGCCCTGGAAACTCGGGGGCCTCCTCCAAGACTGTCAGCACACGCTCGCTGGCAGGAGAAAAGCTCTGAGCATTAGTCAGGAGGAGAGGTTTCTGCTGCACGTCACGCCAGCCAGCTCTAAGCCAGAGCAAATTACACTGTCATAAGACAGCTGTTAAGCAGCAGCATTACCAACCTCTCCAGAAAGCCAAGGAGCTCTCCCAGGCACCAGAGTTAACACGCAACTGGTTTACAAAAACAGGTGGTGAGGATACTGCTCTGAAAACTAACATTTGAAACAGAAGATCTACCTGCAGGTTGTGGTTTGTTTTGTTATTTTTACAGTAATCACTGCAACGGTAATTTTGAGGCTTGCATTAACCTTTCTGTAGTGTTAGGTGTTTTGGGTAGAGACAAATTCACCACACATTACATCACAGAGTTGTTTGCTGGCTGAGGTACACTTCAAATTTGGTGAGAAAAAGATCAGAGGATTCATGCAAAGCTGTTTTCTCAACTAATGCCCGGAACTCTTCATGTATTTGGCCAATGTTCAGCTTTTGAGTTAATTGCTGCTTTGTACATGCACTGGGGAGGGGGGAGAACTGGAAACACCCACAAATCTCATTGCACAAAGTGGGGAACACAAAATAGAGGCTCGGTGGATTCAAACACTCCTCTGGCATCTGACCTTAGTTTTTTGGAGATAAACTTCAGCTTCCTCTTGTACATAACAACTTAGGGTTGTGGGTTTTTTAAAGTCAGTTCCAGACCCTTGCTGACTCCACGTCCTGGCCACAAGCACTAAGAACAGCTCTCCCCAGGATCCAGGACAGAGCATGTGAAAACCCACCTTTGCCAGACGCTCCTTCTTGTCCCACCAGTCATCAAACGCCCGGAACGCCACCACTTCGACCATCTTGCGGTTCAGGTCCCTTTTCATGATGGCCTTTAGTTCCTTCACTATGACCAGGAGGACTCCATCCACAGTGGCTTTGTGGGGATCTTCCTTCTTCGGCTCATAACCCGGAGGTGGAACCGAGGGGTCAAACTTGGGCAGTGGCGGCCACTGCTGCCCACGGGCGAGAGCGGCTCCCATCGAGAAAGGGCGGTAGGGAGGAAGATTCACAAACTGCATCCGGCCCGTCATGAAAGGTGGATACTGGTACGTGTTCTGCGCCTGCATCATGCGGCTCAGCATCTGAGTTTGCATCTGGAAGGACATCGGCATGCCACCCCACTGGTTGCCCAAGACACTGATCATATCCACCTGCATGACCGGGAACATGCCGGGAGGGAACGGGGGGAGCGGGGGCGGGATGTGGGGCGGAGGGACCCCGGGCGGGGCGGGCAGCGGCGGCGGGGGCACGGTGACGGCCGGGTGGGTGGGCGGCGGCGGCGGAGGCAGCGGCGGAGGCATCGGGAAGCCCGGCTGTGGAGGTGGTGGAGGAGGAAGAGGAGGGAATCCCGGTGGTGGCAGTGGGGGGATCGACGGGGCCATCACGGCCGTGTTGCTGACGGAGGAGTTGACCACAATGGTTTTGGCACATTCCGCGCTGGTGATGGGCGCAGGGTTGGTCTCGTCGTCAGAGATTTCCATGTCCTCCCCTGAGGAATGCTGACCCTGCCACAAAAGAGGGAGAAGAGGTGATGAGCACATTCTCTTTACATTAAATACCACGGCGCTGGGCTGCTTCAAACAAAAGCTAAGTTTAACACACATTTTAATTGGGAACGGAGAAAAGCGAGCGATGCTTTGAAAAGACAGGGCCCACTGAGCAGCTGGTGCCTATTGAAGCTTTTCTCTTCCGTGTCAGACCTCAGGAATCAGAGAGGTAAAAGCTTTCTAAAAGAGCATCAGCACCAACAGAACAAAACCCTCAGCTTCTGTGGAGCAGGAGGAATTGCTCCCATGCTTGGTGAAATAGACACAATCCAAACGTCCTTCACTGCAAGATACATTATCTCTTATTTGCACCTAGTACTTAGAGGTACATTACACTGTGAGTTTTTATTCCTTAGTTTCTCCATGCACAAATAATTACCCCATTTTTAAAATTATAATCCCTGGCTCATTTGCTGTCAACTCCTAACCTCTAATTGTGGAAAGACAATATCTCCACATGGTTGCTGCTACTGAAAGTTGTCTTCACTAGACCATAGCAATTCACATGGGGAAAAAAGAACCCCAAATCTGGTTAAATTATTTCTAAACATCAAAGTCATAAGTGCTGGGATTCAAAGACATTGCCTATGTTGTGTTTTGGGACAAAATGAATACTTACTAGCCACAAGAAATACAGATTTATAGAAAATGCTAAAACTGTGTCCTACTTCTGCTGCCAAGGGGATGGAAATTGGATTAAAACAGAGGGCTTGCTCTCAAGTCTCAAAGCTGCCTGACTAGGTCTCGTACAAAAGAAAATTCTCAGGAACTACCTCCATCCTCAACAGCACATGGTCACACCCGCACACTGTGTCCTACAGACACTTCAGTCCTAGAGGTGTCTCCAGCACCAGTAATCCACATGCATGACTCTCACATCCCTCAGGTATCAGAACCCTGATACAAAATACAGTAACCAAATACTGCTGGAAGACATATCCACACAGGGACAGTCCATCTAGGAAAAATGAATGGGGCTGATCTTTGACTAGAGTGATGACAGCAGACAGGACAGGGTGCCTGTAATGTCCAAACATATGTCTCACATTGCTTGATGTCGGTAAAGAACCTCCCTGCGTTCCCCAGCACAGCCCAGGGCACAGTAGGGATGCTCCTCCTGGCCAGAGCCCTCCTGCTGCCCCGGAGCTTTGGCAGCCCAGCTGAGCCAGGAAGAGATCACCGTCGAGTGGTCTGTCAGTGCCTCTCTGTATCACAATCCTGGCAAGAGTTTTGGAACCTGCTGGCTGCTATCAGCCAAATTTGATGGTAGATCCCAAAGACATTTATTATTTGCTCCACATTTCATGCCAGCAGGTGCCTCTTCTGTCTGCTCTCCTACCAGTTTCCCCAGTCTGAAAGGAAAGAGCAGACAAAGAGAACCTGGAAGTTCTGGGAAGAGCTGCTGAGGAGCAGACTTTGTTGGCAGTTTTCACATTGAAGCTGCTGTGATTTGGTTCTTAACCTGCGAATTTTTTACTGGGGTATGCAAACAAAAGCAGGAGCAGCTGAGTTGACTGCTACAAACTGTTGCTCTGTGAAACTGAGCAACCACAACTATCCAAATCACTCCAAATGTTTCCCGTTTTATCAAAGGTCATCTCTGCTACAGCAGCTACCACCAGAGAGCAGGCTGAGCACGATGCTTGCAACAGCAGCTGTGCAAATCCTCCAGTCCTGGCACCTCCCCTCACCCTGGCTTCCCTGCATTCCTCTGCTGCAGCACAAACTCACTGCCTCCCGCAGCACCTGGGTCACCCCCGAAAAGCCACTCGCAGTTTTAGTGCCCAAAATGCCCAACAAGGAGGGCATCATTCACCTGGCAAACCCTGAGGAAGAGCTATTGATCCCTGGTGATGGTGATGGAGAGGGGACTCCCCCGTAGTCACAGAGTCACTTTAGTGAATCTGTGCGTGCAGGGAGGACTCCGAGGGCTGTTTTGTAAACCCTAAAATGAACAGCTAAAAAGAAGTAGAAGTGATAACCCATTGCACTCGAGTCTTTCCAAAGCCCAATTGTATCATGCCCTTGAGCTGCCCACATCTGGCTCACACTTCTCAGTGGGTCTCACACCCTGCATCCTCTCCCCAGCTGCTCTATTGCAGTCACGTCCCACGCCGAGGATGCCGGGGAATGAAAGGACATTCTGCAGTTTCAACTACTGCAGCTCCAGTGAAAGGAGCAGAGGAAGAGCAAAAAGGACGACTGTGGCAGGTGTAAACAAGATTCCTGTGAAACAGACCCCAGTTTTCAGTAAGTGAACACAAAAGGCCCTGTTAAAAGCACTGGCTCCAATTGCAAACGCTGGATGACGCTAAAGGTCGGCACTGGATAGAAAGCCAGGAGTGTTCAGGCTACCAACGACAGACAAAATCAGCTTCGAGTTCACATTCATCTCATCTGATGGGATACGGAGAAAAGTCACCTCATGAGGTCTCAGCGGAGCACCAGGCAGAGTCAAGGCACAAATCCTCCCCAGTCCCTTCTGCAGGACCCTGCACCCTCCCAGAGCCCTCTCAACCTCCCATCCTGGAGCACCAGCAGCCCTGAGCATGTCCCAGCCAGTCTTGCCACGGGAGACCCGTGTGCTCCTGCCCATCACCCAGAGCCCACTGCCATCCACACCAGCCTCTAATCAGCCTCAGCACCAATGAGTCCTGCCTGATAAATGAAGCTGATTTTCCCTGTTGAAGGAAACGTCACATAGAAAAGCCAGTCCTGAAATTGCAGAGAGGTGGCAGGACTAGCAGGATTCCATGCTTTAGGGCACAGAGCTTCCTTCATCCATACATGCATTAATTTTTACTTAAGCTGAAATGAGAATTGCTAAAGAAATAACCAGCGTGTTTGAAAGATTTTTCTTTTTTTCCCCCCTTCTGGTGCTCAGATGGGTCTACAGGAAGCAACAACAGATTCCCTGCTTCCTACAATGTTGGGCTGACAACTCACCTCCACTTGCACAGCGCACACAGTCTGTGCTCCAGTTTTATCCCAAGCGAGATGGATAGAGAGAGAGGAAGAGATTAAATGGCAGAGAGAAAAGGATCAGAAAAGGCACAGGGGGTAGGGGGAAAGAATCACAAGGTTAGGAAGGAGGTCAAACCAAAAGAAGATCATCTACAAGGAAGTCTTTAAAGAAAGTTAAGAGTAACGAATATTTAAAGCGGATGACTTTCCTGTAACTGCTCATATCTAAGGGGGAAAAATGTAGGCACCAAGTGAAAGAGATCAAGGTACAGATAGAAAAACCAAGGGGAGACATAGAAAGATCTTCTGTTATTTGAATTTCTTTTCATTCACCTGTCTGAACCTGGATTTACTATGGTTGCTACCAAATACCTCTCAGGGTAGAGCTGAAAAGCACCTGTGCTGTCCTCTCAAAGAAACTGCCTTCTAGCTGGCCTCCCTCTTTGCTCTCACAAGCAGAAAAAAAGTGAGCTGATGGATGACATACATACTGCTATGAGAATGTCACGGCCATCACTGTCAAAAGAACCTGTGTCAATCAGTCCTGGAGTTCACCTGCCTGTTTCTGAGGTCATCTGGTACAATGCCACCAGAAAACCTCCCTTCAGCCCACTGAGAGAAAAGCCATTTCCAGCTAAATTAATTTGTGCTGCCATCTTTACTACGGATTAATTAAATTAAGAGTTAGCAAAACAGGTATTTAATCATATGCATGACACATTTTTCCAAAGGTTCTTTAATGATGCAAATTTGTTGGGAGAGATTCATGTCAGCGTAACTGGTTATAAATGGCCTCATTCACTGTTCACCCAAAATGTTAATTGCCACCTTTAACACCAGCACAGTGTGCAGAGACTCTTAAGTTAAACGAGGGAACATCCTGGGATGCCACTCCTGCATCAGCTGGAATAGTGACAGGGTAGGGCCACTGGCTGCAGGGTATCGATCCCACCTCAGAGCCATACCCAGCATTTTGCAAGCAATTAATACCTCCAGAGAAAAGAAACTACATCCTAGTATCTGCATGCAGAACTGGCAGCTTCCAGGTGTGAGGAGGCTGTTCCATCCCCTGACCCAGAGGAGCACTGACACTGTGGCAGCGATTGGGACCTTCACTGTACACATTGTTCAGTACCTTTCTTACAGGCAGAGAAACTTCACATCCTTCCATTTCCTTCTAAAAGGCCATCTGATAAAGCATCTACTCAGAATTTCAGAATACATTTCGAATGCCACCAGCTTACAGCTCATTTAGCTTAAACATTCTGCTGGGTACTAAGTTACTCATATTTGAGGTAGGGAATTGTACCACTGAACATAGCAACTACTCTGGCATTACCTGGCTGAGCTCTGGTGCATCAAAATAATGAAATGCAGGATCGATGGCATTCAGCACAGTACAAGGGCATTAGCCTTCATGTTTTTCAATAAAGCTAGAACTAAAATCAGAAGGGACACTTGGACAAAAAAGTTTTCCTACCCCGGTTAAACAGCCATCACCTGGTTCTGGATTAAGTCCAAGCAAGGGTTGAAAAACATTCACAAGTGATCATCTCACACTTTATCCTTACAAAAAAGCAGGGAAAGAAAAGCCTTCAGAGGTAAGGCAGAGGACAACTGACTGAAGAGAGTCATACACCAAGTCACAAACAGAGTCAAGAACAGACTCCAGGTCCCTCTGACCTCCTACACCCCAACTCCAGCTGCCTCCCCACGCTGGGCTCACAGCAGGCCCCTCGCTGCCTGTGCTCCGTGTTTGACAAGAGAAACAGCCACGATCCCTGGGTGAAACTAGCTCAAGTTCTCTAACACACAATTCTCTTCCCAGACTCCTTCAGCAGGGCACATTAAAGAGAATGAGAAGTTTCAAACCTGCCACATTTCCTATGCCACCATCCAGAACAAAAATGAAGCCTGAGGTCACCAACCAACCACCTGCAACTCTTCCACCAAGACAACTTCACTGAAAAACTCCTTTCAAGTTCAGCCCATAGAATCCCACCATTTACCCTGCTAACACAGTAAATACCAAATACCTCTTGCAGCCCAAAATCTACAAGCCCAGCGAGGGCTTCAGAGAGCATTGCTTTGATCATTTTTAATCTGCTTTTAACTTGCAGGTTCCACGTTCCTGGCAAAGCACACGAGGAGGAGCCGTGGCTCTGAACTGCCCTCTTGTCTTGCTGGGAGGGCACGATGACACGATGACACGGCAGAGGGACGGTGCTGAGCGTTCACACCTCGCCCGTGTCAGGCGTGAACAAGGCAGACTCGGCACCTTATTTACAATGCACACCAGTATTTTTACTTTGCTAACCATAATTATAGCCCTGCCTGGGGCAGAACACGCACAGGGGCGGTGCTTCCCTGGTGTTGCAGACACAGAGTACAGGAGGGCAGAGCCACTCCAGGTGGTTTGCCAGCAGTCCAGCAGCAAAAACACAGAGCAAACACTGCCTGTACTTTCCTGGGTGAGCTTCCCAACCTGGTCAGGTCACTGTGCTGTCCCCAGCGCCCGTGGTGGCTCGTGGTGGCCAGCCCACCACCGCCGCAGCCTGGATTGATGCTGGAATTAGGTTGCTGCCTCCTCCCCGTGGGTTAGTCAGGTCTTTCAACCTCCTCTGGGCAGCTGAGAGAGCTCCCATCCTCCTGCTACAGTCAGAGCCCACGAGGGCAACCACAGCAGCTTTTAATTGGGACAACTTTCTGGTGTTCGCACTATAATAAAATGCCCAGCTCAGTAATTGGAAAATGGAAAGATTTACATATTACAAATCAGTGATTATAAAATATCTCCAGCAACATGTGATTCTATCTCTAGAAAAGAAGACTGCAAGTTTTTTATATAGTTATATATTTATACAGCACTTTATAAATGAACTCACAAGCAAAGGCTGCAAACACACAGATCAGAGCGATGGACTCAGTGTTGTGTCCCACAAAAAGGGACACCAAAAATGCCCTATGGAAGAGGGATTTCTCACAGAAGGAGAGACATTCCTTGGCTGTTTTGGTTTCTCTATTATCAATTGCCAAAGTACCTCTCACTACCTGAAAAAGAGAATTCAAGCTCTCTATGATGACAATATCCCACCTGACACACACCGTGTTGGCTCAGGTTGTGTTTTGGTCTGGTACTTGCAGCACTTCTTTGGCACAGACAACGCTCCCCACACCTACAGGGCTGCCCAACAAGTAAAACAAGTGACAGTAATATCCAAGTGCTCATTGTAAACAAACAGCACTGCAAACAGCAGCCCAATTTAGGCCACTTACTCTCCTTCCTAAGGCCAAGAGGGAACTTTGAGTTGGTATCTCAAACCACAGAAGGATAGAGGGAGAATTCCCTAGAAGACCCTGCTGGTCCCAGAAGAGGGGGACAGGGGTGAGGAAATGCCACGTGCTTGTTTGTGTCTCACAAGGTGCTCCATCAGGTGCTGGTCCCTAATTAGACCATCCTGCACACGCGGAGATGCCACAAGAAGGGATTTGGAAGGATGCAGGGAAGCAGCTCAACTGGGCTGTCAGCGTAGGGCAGGAAGGGCTCTTGAGAGGGGGAGGTACATGGGGCTAATGTTTACAAAGGGAAAAGGTCTTTTCACTCACTTCCAGTATTTCCTGACACCAGGAACAGAAGTAAATTGACTTATGTTTTAAGGACAGCAGGAGAGCTGGACAGCTGCCCAACAGTCCATGCCATCATCAGAAAATCTAGTGAATCAAGATGACAAAACAAGCTAAAATGACTCCTGTAGGATGCATAGCAGTGCCAAAGAGCATCCCAGCCTCATGCAAATCCACAGCACACTTCCTGCAGGCCCTCACATGCACTGAGCAGCTGAAATGGGTCTCGACACTTCAAGGCCCCGTTTCAGACTCCAGAGGGGATTATCCTGTTTCCCTGCAGGACAGTGGAATAACATCAACATCTCCAAGGAAAGGAACTGAGCAGTAGCTTAAATCAGTATTTCCCAAAGCAGAGCCTCTGATGTGACAGAGGGCATGAAATGGTCCACACAAAAAACCCACAAAAAATAGGATAAAATTAATGGAATGATTGAACAGGAGGGGTTCAGGCTGTTTTCACTTGACTGTACATAGGAGCTCCAGCGGCTGTAGGAAATGATGTATGGATTCTTCCTTGCAGAAGTCGAAATGGATCCTGGAGTAAGAAATACCCACTCAGGCAGCCTCCAGGCATTTCCACAAGGCTAAAAACTTCTTTCATGCAGCAAGTAATGCAGGGAAGGATGGACAATTCTAGGTGAAGCAAGAGGACAGAGAACGGAAGTCCATGTGGTGCAGTCTGAGGTAAACAGATCTTTACTGATCCAGAAAATAGACAACTTGAGGAATGTGATCCCAAGGGGAGAACACTCAATCATCATTCAGTACTTTCAAAAATCCATTCTCTTGGCAAGACAGCACCACAGTCCAGTTTGCAACGTGGATTTCAAGAGCCCAATGCAAGAGCTTCCTCGGACAGAAATCCTCAGAGCCAGGAATTAAACCAGTGGGAAAACAACTGCCAGATCTGCCTCAGCAGAAATCCTGAAGAGATGAACTGGCAAAGAGAGCTAGGTTGAGGGGGTTGCTCTGTTTGTTAGAAAGTGCATCACCTTCCACAAAGGGGATGGCTTAATTCAGGTCTTTCTCCCTTCCAAAAGGAGGAGGGTCTGAACTGCAAACCTCATGGCATAAGATGTGGTTACACTGCTCCTGTCGGCAAGATCATCGAAGAAGGGCTATTTGGAGAAGGCAGACACTGCCTCTGGGCTTCCCAAGCACAAGAGACTCTCCGGTGTCTGTAAGAAGAGGCCAACGTAACATCCTTGGGATCCACACTCAGCAACGCCGAGACTGGAAACTTCCAGACGCCCCGACCGCACAGATCTGAGCGGAGACCGACGTGAACATCCAAATGGGCAGGTCACAAAATACAGTGAGAGTATGAGACGGGGAGTCACTGGCCCCAGCCCGAGCTCAGGGAGGCCTGGGCAGCCCGTGCGTGCCCCCATGTGAGGCTGGCCTGGACAGTCGCCCCTCCTGCATTATGTGGACAAATCCGAACTGGCAGGGCGAATGTGTGCCAATTCAGGGGCAGCGTCATGTGGCCACAGTGTTTTTCATCACATATGAAACACCCTAAAATTGGATTTACCATCTCATGGAACCATGGCCTTTTCCCTCAAGTCTTAAGTAGATCTTATTAAGGGGGAAAAAAAGGGTTTCTTTATGGGGGGGGAGGAGGAGGTAGGGAAAAGGAAGGAGGAAAAGAGAGGGGTGTTAACACTGGGAAGCCATGTAACAAGGCAGGCTCTTTCCACAGCAATGGTTGTTCTGGTTTCCCTATTTTAGATGGGGGGAAGGGATAGTTGAAGAGCTATTTGCAATCTAACTTCAAAGGCTTTAGTCGGCTGGGAAGCTAAGTCATGCATAAAAGGATGGTAGAGTGGCAAGAAAATACCCCCTACAGATAAATTAGTCAGGGAATGTTCTCTGCTTCTCCCAAAGACTTTCATACAGCCAGGCAGGCTTTACCCAGGTAAAGCCCTTTTCAGACACCAGGTTCAGTGATGCAGAGTTCTGGGAACTAACCAGCCAAATCCAACAGAGGAACTGAACAGTCTCTCTGAGAAACAGAAAGGCAGTGGCACGCATGCAATGGGCTCCTCTGTCATTTTCTGCCACCTCAGCTATTATTTTATTCTAAGGTCTGTCCACACACAAAAGATGCAGAGCTCGAGGCAGCATCTGCTTCTCTAAAGATGCAAAGAAAAGCAAGGAATTCAGAAGAAATCCCACTGTACACAGAGAACTCATTTCCCGAATGATTCTGTAACGCTGTCTTGCTCTTCAAGCTGGTGTGCAGAAATGCACCCACATTTCTAAAGAAGGTACTTTGCAATTGAAGATAAAGGGAACTGGCAACGTTAGATCAGAGTCCACCTAGAAGTAAAAAAAAAAGCACCCTGCAATAACTGCATGTGCAGAGTACACAGATTCCTCACAGTTCAGTGCCAGGCAGGAGCTCACATGCCAGCCCCTGACCTCACCCTCATACTTAAACCTTAGGTCAAATGGAGCCGTGAATTCAGATCTTGCTACCAAGAGGGTGATAAGAAAGGAGATAAGCATGGAAAACAGTCTAGCTTCCCAGCTGATAGCAGCCTGTTGAAGAATAGGTTGTACACATGCTGTATTTAAACAGTTCTAATCAGCACAACTAGGCCAGTTTGATACTCTTCCCCTTTCGCATAGTACTACTGTACCCTTGAGCATCTGAAATCACGTGGCTATCACAGTTATGGCAGCATTTTCAGTGTCCTGTTCAGGCTCAGGAGACACAAACCCTCCCTGGCCGTGGCCAGGCTGCGAGTCCTTCACAGCAGTGACCACAAATGATGAGTGGCACCCTAATGAGCTTAGCAGCTCCTCATTTTCTGAGCATTACAACACAAACCTAACAAGTCCTTCCCAGCAAAGCTGTAAATGCATTAAAACCCAGCTAGACCACAGGAGATGCTTCACTCTGAGGAGTGTATTTCCAGCAGCTGAGTAGATGTTCTTCCTCAAAAGTAAGGGTGAGGCCAGCAAGAAACAGTTCCCCTTTGGTAACATTTCTCTTTCTCTCTGGAGGCATCTTGAATTTTTCACTGCTTTATTTTCTGCTCAGATTTTCCTTCTCTTGCTGTACTCAGATTTAACTAAGTGCATGCAGTTAGAGAGGATAGCATCAGGCTCATCAACTGATGAATGTAACATATTAATTAAAACAATATAAATCTTTTTTCTAAGACAAAGAGCAAGAAATACCTTCAAATTGTCCTTTTTCAAACCCTGCTCAATGAGGGAAATGCAACTTTTTCTCCCTACCACTCCCTTTGGGTGATAGAAACATAACCCTTGTGGCTGCCAACTGCTGACTGATCCCATAACAAAAATAATCCCTGTGCAGGACATAACATTTCTCATGGCCTTCAAGATACCAAACTTTTACTATCAAACTATCCCCACTATATGCAAAATAAATTGTATAACCGCAAGTGTTCCAAAGCACCAGAGAGGAAATACCCCCCAGCTGGGCTGCATTCCCACTGCCACTTGTGCAGGCATAAAATATGCAAAGAAGAGAGGAGAGGTAAAGTGTGCTGATTTCCCCACCTGTCCCCTAATTAGCAAGCAGGAGGTTTAAACAAACACAGGGAAACACTTTTCACCTAGAACAAAATTCAGCTGTGCACCTCACTGGCACAGGATACTGCACAGGCTCAGGAGTGCAGATGGGTTGAAAAATGGATTAGATGTTTGTGGAAGACAGGTCCAGCAGCAGCTACTGAGCTGAGCATTGCTAATCTGCTGGTCGGGAGGGACCCCAGGGGAGCTGCTGAGGGGCTGCTGCACGGCAGCCACTGCGGACTCTCAGTAACCCAGAGGAAATAACCCCCAACAACACAGACAGCCAAGAAAAGGTAAAGATGTGCCTTTTCCTTGCTTACTCATGAGTTAGTCTGAAGTCTCTCCTGCTCTCTCTTGCAGCAGAGCTGTAATCAAGCTCTCCCACGGGTGACTGCTCGAGTGGAAGGGCAGCGTGTCCACGGCAGAGCCCTTCAGCAGCAGCCAGCACCAGGTGATCCATGTTCTGCTCCTCAGACCTACCACTCCGGCCCTCAGGCTCTTCTAGGCCTCCCCATGTTGGTGACACTTACTTCACCCACTTCTTTACTACCTGCTTTAAAGAGCTTTGCTAAAATGCTCGAGATGAGTGAAGCCCTGCAGAAGCTCACAGCAGTACAGCATCACTACAGCCCATCCTTGAGCAGACACAGCTAAACCCCTCTCCATCACACAGCTCTTATTTGTATTTTTAAAGCAGCATTCCTATTAGACTGGTTCATTAGTTTGAAGTTATATATGAAGTCTTAAAAAGGCAGGTTACTTACTTGAAGAGTTATGTGAAACAGTTGTGAGAAAGGCACAAAACCAGGCAAATACAGCTCTGTGCTCATGCATTCCATGCCCTGTGCACTGATCCAGGTGGCCAGCTGGAAGGCATGGGCATCTTTTTATTTTTTAAGCAGTTCTGCAGGAACAGCTGCCGTGGTGGTTTGCAGCTCATTGTTTATTACTTAGCACCGTTTGGCCTCAGCACCTTTTGAAGCACCAGAGCTGCACAATGGTCCTTTTATCAGAGACCACCATCAGTACATCTCACTGGACATGATACTAAGATACAAAGTTGTGCCTCACTAGAACAATTGCACTGTGCAATGCTCTTGATACCAGAGCCCAGTTAAAATAGTAAAAATACTGTAAAAACTGTCACTTTTCTGACTGCAGCATGTGTACCCCAGCAACGATCCAAGACAAAGCCATGCAACAAGACTTCCTCAAGCTGAAGCCTGACCATCCAACCCAGCAGGGTTCACAGCTGCCTTGCAGCCAGGCCAGGTCTCCCCAGCATGATGCCAGCTCCTGGGGAATTTAAAAGCAACCCCAGCATCAGGACACCATCCTCCAACAGGGCTCTGCTGGGGCCAGGTTGCCCCTCGTCACCAAACCCTCACCATGTCCCTGCCTCTCACTGACCTGGAACACACCTCAGCTTTGCAAACCCATCTGCTGTTACCACTTTTCTGAGGTAATTCGGGAGATACATCCCACCTGACACTATATTAACAAGCAAATAAATTTGTTGATATTCCCTTGTCAAAATTCATCCTTTCACACATGTCTCCATGGCACACATTCCACTGGTAGACTGCCCTTTATGTCTTACTGCAATTTGAATAATTTCATGCAGTACGAAGGATTTTCATATTTTCCAAGTATTTCTTTTTCCTGACAATAGCAAAATGCTTGTAGCACCATGATAACAGTTGCTCACATTTATCTGCATCCTTCAAAGACAGTATTTCAATTATCTGCACTGGAAACTCTCAGCCACATCTGCCAACCAAAATGCCACGTTTGGCAACTGCTTAGCAACAAGGACTGGATTGGGAAACGGTCCCCAGAGCCACGTGCCAACATCACACCAGCTCCTGCTTCCACCAAACAACACTGCCATCACCTCAAACAGGTATATTTTGTTCTGCCTGGGATACACAAGGCACCAGAAATAACAAGCTCCTTTGGGAAAAGGGAAACCTGGAAAAAAGCCGCCTACTTCAGCAATCCCTCCCCAGGCTCCACAGGGAATGTCTCCCTGGTGTGCGCAACGCATGTTGATGCCGCACCACGGGAGGAGGACGCGCCGCTTGGACATAAGCACAAAACTGTATCTGCTCACTGCCAAACACAGCTCTTTTGGAAACAATCTGAATATAAGAGAGCAACTCTCACTCCACACCACCCACAAAAGCAGCAGACATCCGATTCCTCGATCAGGACAGCAAAAGGCCCAGGAAAAACAAAACCCCATCCGTCCTTGATGTCACCCAACCTGCACCATCCTCAGCCCTCTTCTTCCTAAGGCTCTGTGTCGCTGCACAGGCAGTGGCACAGGGAATCTGGGCAGTGGTGAGCCTGAGGACATCCCACCTTGAATGCTTGAAGGTGCAGGCAAGGAGAAGAAAGAAGAAAGACTGGACCTTAGCGAGACCATCTTTGTTTCTCCTTCTCCCCTCCTCACCATTCTCAGAGCCTTTTTTCTAACTATCTCCCTGACTTATTACTGCCTGATACAGAGAGAGAGATTGGGCAAAACGCAGGTGAGCTGGTCAAAGGTGTGTAATAATTGCACTTAGCACACTGTTATCAACTCCACATAAACACACAGTTCAAACACAGCATTCGGAGCAGCCAGCAACTCCAAACGCCACTAAAAAGTGCCGAAGTTGAGGGAAAACTGGAAGTTGAGCTCCAGCTGTCTGATCCTTTCGCAGGCAAACCTCCCAGGCACAGGCACTGCTGCCAGCTCCGTGTCCGGGCGGTTTCGGTTCTGGCGCAGGCTGTGCTGCGCAGGCTCGCGGTGCCCTTCGTGCACAGAGCCATTGCCGGAGCCCAAGCCACCAACAACTTCCTCTACTCAAACTGCTCCTAGACAACACTCTTGCAGCAGCCAGAGGAGCAAACCTATTCCGTCTATTCCAGCCTGGAGAGAAATGAGAAACTCCAATTTGCTGCCTTGCTATTTCCACCTCATGAGGCCTGTCTGCACCGCTGGAAACGTGTGAATGCAGACACTGACCTTATTTTAGCACTATGCAAATAAAAAAACATTTTAAAATTCTTTTTTTTCCTTTACCATTTTCTTTCTTCTTTGTTTTTAAAAATATTTTGCTTTTAGGAGCACAAAATTTGAGCAATCTTTTTGTCATGATGAATGGGCATTTCCAAAAGCAAGCACTGCACTTTCATAATAAATCCTGAGACAGCAATAACATGCCTGGGTCAAAGGAGCCCTCGTGGGCAGGTACATGATGCACAGAGTTAACAATCTCACAAGTTTCATTTTGAGTTCTGCCCCATCTTCACTAGGTACAAACAAGTACCCCAAACTGAAAATTAAAATTAACAGAAGGGGGGTGGAAAAGTCATGGGCCTCAAAATTGACGCAATATGGAAAAAAACGTTCTACTGATGAACTGTATCTATTTAGAGGACTCCAGGAAAGGCACGAGCCAGCAGAAATTTGAATAAGAGCTCGTCTGCTCAGTGCTCTGTGTCAGACACAGACACATATAGAACACAGTGGCTGCTCCGGCATCTTCATAACCAGACCCAGAAATTAGTGCTGTTCTGGCGGCTGCCAGCACAATATGTTAACAGCAATTATTTTCTCAATATTTCTACTGATTACCTAACACACTGGCACGTTTTCTCAGTGTCACTGCATGTTGCAACACACGCCGCCATCCAGTAACTTGTCTGCATTCCCTTGGTCACTTTTCACAGCCATCAGATGCGAAACGCAACTGGAATGATAATGGGTTGGAGAAACTGTGAGGAAAATGTGTCACTTCAATGTGAGGCTTCACAGCCTGCATTTATGACACCTGAACATTCAATATCGTCACTGCTAAATCCTCAGTGTTGTAAAGAATAGGAAGAACTCCGCGAGAAGCAAAGGGAAGATGCCAAAGGCTGTCTAACTGTGGATGGTCTGCAGAGCTCAGATTTGCAGATATTATTCCACCATAAGTTATGTGCTATGGTTAAACACTCTAATTTGGATCTAACTTTGCAGTGCAGGAGCATCTACAGATTAAACAAACACAAAATAGGCAATGCTTTACCTATTAACAAGCGGTTCAAGTACACACAGCCAGTTCACCAGGAACTGAAAATTTACAGAAAGTCACTGGTGGAGAAACAGAACAAACTGAGCTAGTGGTGAGTGTATTGTCAGCAACAGTGATTTATAAAAAAGAATGGCAATGTCAATTCTATCAGGTATGCAAAATGCAAAAGCCTCAAAGCCTTGGCCTGGTGTGAGAGCAAAAGAACCACTCAGCCTCCCAACCACAGCCTGCTTTCTATTTTTCAGTTACACTCCAGAGCATTTCACCATTTCCAGCTCTGTTATCAACCAGAGACACGTTCTTTCACTCTACTGGAGTTGTTTGGTATCCAAAAAAACCAAACCACAAACAGTCAAATATTTTTCCATTCAGGTTTCCTTCCCCCCACAAGCAGACACGTATGAGGGGTGTACCATCAGGAACACCAGGTGAATCCTATGCAATCCTGCTCTAAAAAAGTGACTGTAAAAACCAACACTGGGCTTGTTACCTCTTGCTGCTTCCTCTATTGAACATTTGCCTGGTCAAGCCCTCTGCTCTGCTAACCACTCTGCAAGCACTCCAAGAATCAAATCAGAGTCAAATACAAAAAGTGAAATACAACTTAGCAAAAACAAACAGACTCCTCTGCTTCATATAAATTTTTGTAGGAGCAGCAGGTTATCATGTGGTAAATGAATTAGTGCACAAGGAAGCAGTCCTTGCCTGTGGTCTTCCAGCATCAGTTCTGAAAAAAAAGGTAAGATAACAACCTGCACTTCCACTGCTCCGAGAGCCTGGACATCCTTGCCTTGGTCAGGTTATTTAGGAAGTGACCCTCAGCCCTGAGCATCCCCAGGAGAATGCAGAGCTGCAATCCTGCCCCAACCTGCTCCCTACTCAGGACTCAGAGGCTGAACAGATCACGGAGCTCTCAAAGGGGCCAGTGTAGAGTCACATTTAAATCACCTTTTGAGGGATTTGTGTGCTGCCTTTCTTTTCTGAACAAGCTTAAAGCCCACAAGATCCCCTGAAGTCCCTGTGGCTTCTCGCTGCTGCTGTGCGTGGGTCAGGGAGGGCAGAACTGAACCCACAGCTTAAGCAGTTCACTCTCATTTTAATTTCACAGGTTTAGCATGGCTGGTGTAATTCACATGTAAAACCACAGCAGTCATACAAATCTCTGCTGCCTGGGCATTGGCTGGCTGCATTTCTGGAAATTCATGGTCATAACATGATACCTATTTTTTGAGTTTCCATTAGGAACCGGTTCTGTCAGGCATGATTGCATTTGCAAGAGCTCAGGAGGCAGGAAAATTTTAAAAAGTGTTTATGAGACTGGGCATAAATCACAGCTCTTAGGTTTTTCTCCCTTCTTCAATTAAAAAACTACATTCAGAGCAACCATTTCCCCCATTTACTCTCCCCATCTCCCTCCAGAAATGATGAATCTCACTCCAGCTGTAAACTGGATCCCAGGTGTACGCATATATATTATATATACATAACAGCTACTTACGGGCATAAGGGCTCTTGCACAGTTACTGTGGAAACAAAGGTATCAAATTTCCTGGCTCTTAAGGATCTACCTTCTCAACCTTATGTGCATTTACCTTGAATAAACCACTTCTGAGATCTTCAGCCCAGAAACATCCCACAGTAGAGTGAGATTGGGTTCATCTTTAGGAGGCTCCATGTAACTCATCACCAGTGTCCCAGGGGCTGCCCCCAATCCACACAATCCATGGGTGGGAGCAGGGTACAGGAGGAGAACATCCTCCTGCACGCACAGATGGACTTGTTCTTGCTCAGCTCAGCTCCAAGGGGCATCAGCTGCCCCTGGGGCAATCACTGCAGGTACTGCTAGCACCAAAACCCTCAACAGCTCCTCCCACTGCCTGGACAACACCTGGGCTCTGTTTTGTCTCACAAGAGTTTGAGCAACTAAAGGCTGAATTTGGCTCTGCAGGAATGGGGAATCATTTACCAGCTACTGAAACAATACCCAGTCTGGATGGAGATGCAGCAGCATGGAGCCACACAAGACAAGAGGCAGTGTCTTGAGGGGAATGTCATCACATCCTGCTAAGGCTCCAGAGGGACAATATGACACTTCAACAAAAATTTCTTCCAGTTCTGGCCATGACCACACAAGAACCCAAAGACGCTTCAACATGAAGGGCAAATTCAGCTCAGATGTAACCTCAGGGACTTCAGCAGATCTTGCTGTAGGGCTGAGCCTGACCCCCCTCATCTGTGTGTAAGCACAGCTGGGAAATTCTCCCTGGGTAGCTGTGAGAGGACCCACTGCATTCACACAGCTTGTCCCAGGGATGCTGACGCTGTCCTGCAAGAGGCACCTCAGCACAGCATTAAAAACATTCACAACAGCCTGGTGAGACAGCTGGTGACAGCAGTGGCTTTCAGGGTCTCTAGGGCTGTTGGGCGCTGAGTAACTTCCAGTTCACTCCCCAGCCCATTTGCTAAAATTCCCAGCAAGCAGCAGAACTGCTTTTGCCTCATTCATGCTTCAGGATCTTTATTTTTATGATGATCTGTGGCGTTTTTAAGGCGCCCCTCCCACCTCAGTAACTCAGTGCTTAGCCAAACTACCAGGAGGACAGGAGACTGCTGATCCCTCAATTAAAAAGTGCTTTCATACTTATAAATCTAGAAAATTACCATTGTTAACCATACAGTCTTCCTATTACACACTGGCTATGCATACAGACTGATACATCCATAAGCTGATGGATAGAAGGCATCATCAATACAACATCAAATACAACAAAGTGACTCGTTGCAATCCTGTCGCCCTCCCCAGCACAAAGGCAGGGCCTCTTCCAGTCACAAACCAAGCCAAAACAAGACCTGGCTGAGATGGGATGTCAAAACGTCAAACTGTACGTACTTAACCTTTGCACTTCCGAAACAGCAAAGATCCTGTGAAAAAAAAATTATTACAATTCTTTCCTTTTTATCTTCTCAAGCACACAGGAAGGAAAGTTTGTACATTGCTCCCTCAAAAATTTTCCTCATATAACAATGCAGCTCAGCTTTTTTTCTTTCCTTTTTTCTTTGCCATCTTCTAGTTTCTTGAAAAAGCCCTCTCTGCCCTGCCTTCCTGTCTGGCAGGTTGTGCTGTTTGGAAAGGATCCTTTTCCTCCCCTTACCTCGTACTGCCCACATCCCACTGTTCCACCCCTCAGCCTGGTCCCTTGGCTAAGCTTAGCTGGACTTTCTCTGCAGACCTTAATCACTGCTCCGAGATTAGCAGGGTTAGGTGTTGCAGACAGATGCAGAGCCCTTCCTCTCCCACACCCGAAATCCCTGCCAAACTCTGGCTTAGGAGTATCATACCGGATCTTGAAATCAAACTCCAGGGTCTTGCATGATAAATCAGAGCATTTGCTGGGCTTGGCTCTACCTCCTTTACTTATGGCAAGTCTGGGGGGGTTAATTTGCCTGACGATTTGACAGCACTTCACCTACAGAACAGACGTTACTGTATCAGCAACAATGGACAAAAATCGTGCTTGTTTTGATGGGAAACAGGAGGAGGTCCTTCAAAAGCACTGATCACCTCATGAGAAACTTCCCTGTGACTTTGCTGGCATCCTCATGAGCCTTGAGATTTTCCCAGCTAGAGCACCCACCCAAAGAGAGCTGGCCTGGGGCTGCTCTGTCCCTTGAAGAGACAAGTATTAAGTAAGTAAGTTCAAACTCTCTGCTCTTTATTGCTTCCTTATGATACTTAATGAGCCTTCCCTATGCTAAGATATCACTCCTGCTCTGCTCCTCAAGCCACACAGTCACTAGAAATATTCGTGTCTGCCTTCCCTCTGTTTCGCTGGAGGATTCTCTGAAGGACTGGAGTTGAATAGTGGTATCACAATAGGCTGAAGCTCGAGGTTCAGCTTTCCAGCCCTTACACAGACTCAATGCCCCTCTCTAACTCAGTTGGAGAGCTGCAGCTCAAATTTCAGCCTATGTTAAGTCACTGTTCAGCTCTGCTCCTTCAGCAAAAGAGAGGGAAGCCAGAAGAGCTTTTTTCTAAAGCAAAAAACTGTGTGGGGAGAAGGGTGGGGAAAGGAAGCAAAAACACATGGAGATCGTTTTTTCTGCATCACAAGGAGCAATGAAAGGCGCAGGCAACTTTTCAAACATGTCAGAATAGTGTAGTGTGATTTGTAACCAAGAGGAAGTTTGAATAAACAGCTCCAACAACAAACATCAACTTTTTTGGGGGTAGGAGATGAATAAGGCAGCAATGACCTGCATGGAGACCCTGCTACCACCCTTCTGACTTCTGCAGAGGATTGAGGCACTTACATCATTTTGTATCACAGAACCATCGATGTGAACTTCTGACACCAGCATCTCATTAAGGAGAAACAAAGACTTAACATGGGCTTCTACGTCAGCACGCTGCTGCCCCACATCACACCTCAGCCAGTCCCCCAACCCAGGTGTGAGCTACAGAAGCGCCTGACCCCACACACCATGCCAGCACCTACCTATCTTCCTAAACACACTCAGAATTGGCTGTAACCCACTTGCATGAGAGCAAGGACAGCAGATACAAACCCAGAAAGGCAAGGAGATGAGGGATGTCTTCCTCGTTGGCTTTTAGGCAAACTAAGAGTATCTCCTCTTAAGCCTGCCAGACCAGAGCTCAAGGAATCAAAACTCCATTCCTAATTAACACATCATCAGGCCCCACCAGCCAGGGACTTGTCTCCCTAGAGGGGAGCCTGAGCCAGCCTGGATGATGAATGAGACCTCAAGCAGCTGAATTGTTTCAAAGGCTAAACCGGCAACTGCAACGACAAGCAGGTTTGGAAAGGCATGCAGAAAAAAACAAAATATCCAGAACAGTCACATTGTTTTCACTATTTAGCACCCAGACCTGCACTGTGTTACTGCTGCAGAGCTTTCCCTCCAGTGAAGCACCCTTGCAAAGCCCACGGCTATGGGAGCAGCTCCTCCTCTCCCGAAACGCAGCCGCTTCTCCAGTGAAAACCTCACAACTGCAAACCACTGGAGGGAAATCCATTCTGCCAGCTTAACCCCAGTAAACTTTCACGAGTAAATTAAATTGATCTACCACACTCGGGACATTTACACAAGACCAGCCCTCTTGACTGCAGCATTCTTGCACACCAGGGACAGCAGTTTCATCTGCTTGCATGACCATTATAAACATTGAGGAGAAAGGTCTGGCATTTGCAAAGATCTGTATTTTGACTGTTCCTTGACACAGCACAATAGGACCAACACGTCCACTGCAGTGATACTCACATTTGTTGCAACAGACCTCCCAAACAGACACGCCATGCAACATAATTCCTGTCTGCTGGCACCACTCCACACTGTTCAGCTCTCTCTCCCCCTTCAGCCACAAATGCCCCGGCAGAGGCAACAAGCTCCGCTCTATTATTGGAAGACGCTGTGGAGCACATCCCCCACAAGCCAACTACTTTCCCCTTTCAAATACTCCCTCCTCCTGAGCAAAGTGAGTATTAAAACCCAGCAACTGTCTCTCGTTGGAAGCAGATGGCAGGAATAGCTGGAGTGCTTTCAAACACCCTATACACTCAATACTTCAGTGCAACATGAAAGCCCCGTTAAGCAAGTGTGTGCTTGCATACACACCCCTGCTCAGGGACCACAGCAATGGCAGAAAGTGCTCCATTAACTCTTCTAGTGGTTTAAGTGCCTGTCAACACTCAGGACGTTCACACAGCCTAAATACTGGCCAAACTTTGGTGGCTTCTGCAGCCCTTTAGCTCTCCTGAAGCTATAAATTGCAGCAGGCTGATATAAATAAGGAAAGTTGGAGACTGCAAATTGATTAAGACCATTACTTTGTGTCACATCTAACTCATTTCCAGCTGGCTTGAGCAAAAGGAAAAGCCACCAGAAACCCCACGCTCTGATGACACAATGGCAAGTGCAATTCCCCACTCTGCCCAGCTCTGGGGACACGTGCAAAGCTTCTTAACTCAGTTTCAGCTCACTTACCTCGTCCATTTTTTCTGACGTTGGAGTCTGGTCACCAGGCACCATTTCTTTAGCCTCTGAGGTTTCAATTTTGGAGGTCCTGCTCAGCTGATCAATGGGAGTCATGCTGGCCTCTGACGTCCCCCGGGAATTCTGACTCAGAGAAGCTGTCCCAGGGATAGGCTCATCATCATCAGAGTCAGGTAACGGTGTGGGGCTGATGTCCTCCAAGCCTGTGCTGGAAGGGCGTGAGGAAGGCGTCTGACCCCTGAAACCAGGCTGAGAGTTCGAACCGTACGTTGGGATGGGGGAGAGCTGGGAAGAAGAAGAGGAAATAGGGCTACCTTCCATTCGGACCTCATTATCCGAGTCATGCTCATTAAGAAAGGGTAATTTTGTTCTCTGCTCTTTTAAGAGCATCTCAATCCTTGAGTCTAAACTGTTATGCTGCATTTCAGACTCCATGGTGGGGGTGCCAGGGGTCTCACTCCTCTCTGGAGTCTGAGAGAAGGACGCTGTGCTCGGTTCAGGAGCAGAGTTCGAGTCGGGCAAGGGCGGAGGCTCCTCCGGTTTCTCCTTCACTGGGACAAAATCGATGCTTGGGGCAGCGCTGCTTTCCACAACCATCTCGGTGGGAGGTGGAGCAGGTCTCCGGTACTCTGTCTCCCTGGAAGTTTGGGGAAATGGCTGCTCGTCGGATTGGGGAAATACAGCTGGTGCTTGGTAGGGAGAGAAGGCAGATTTATAGCTCGAAGAACTAGAGTGGCTCAGGGGAGGAGTGTGAGAGAACTGAACTGGCTCCTGCTGATGGGATTTGAATGTACTAAACTGATGCTCCGTGCCTCGGAACACCCCCGCCGAGTTGTGCACGTAATGGTGTCCCGGGCGACGGTTGTACGCATCCGTAAATTTCGTCTCGTGCCTCCGGGGTTTGTACCCACTGTCCTGCCCAAAATGGTACACAGGCGTTGTCTGACGGCTGGAGTAGGTGGAATCCTGGGAGAACGGCGTCCCCAAGCGCGGGGTGTGGGGTGTTCCTTGGGACTGTGGGGTGAATTGGCTGTAGGAGTTCGGGGTGTCTTGCCGACAGCTGGAATAGGCTGTGTCATGGGAAAAGGGCGTGCTGCTGTTTGGGGTAACGGAGGATCCCGCGGAAGAAAGGGAACTGTCCTTCAGGCGCTTCAGGGAATCCGTCAACTATAACAACAGAAGAGAGAAAAGCACCTAAACACACACTTTTATAAAGATATTTATCCAATCTGTTTGGTTTTCAGAGGAGTTGAGTACCCAAGAGTTCATGCTGATTTCCATGGCAAAAAAATAAACAGGTTACAGCATCCCTGAAAACACAATCCATTATCCATTATTAACAGTCCCCTTTGACTTAAAAGAAAAAGTCAGGCAAAGAGGAACTTGCCTGCAAGAGGAGGAAGAAGAAAGGAGATACAAGTTTTCCTTGTAAACTACCCCCAAGAGCATTAGGTGAACAGGAGACTTGCACACCACTCCTAGCTGAAAGAGTTCCAGTTTCTAGCAACTATGTAATGCTTGTCTAAACTGCAAACAGGTAAGAAAATAAGAAAAGTCTGAGATGTGAAACTGTCAATTTATCTTTTCTGTGAACAAATCAAAACATACAAATGAGTGAACTGCCAACCTGCAGCCAAACCGATGCAGTAGAGGTGACCCAACATCCTCCCTCCCACTCATCTGTAGCAAGGGAGAAGGCTACACATATAAAAAGTACAAAAAGTTCTCAACTGCCAGAAACACCATTTTAAAGCTTTTCACAAAGACAAATGCTCAGAGTGTTACTGATTATGGAGTTTGAAACTGAAACCCTGCAAACCTACAGAACAGCCAAATAACTGCTCTGCAACTCACTTCACAGGCATGTTCAGGGGGTTTCTAGGAGCAGCCCTGCTCCAGCTCAGACTCTGCTGAGTCATAACAGTGCCACACTAATCATCAGCTCCAGAATCAATTTTCCATAATGCAAAGCAGGAGCTCAGTGAGAATCCTCCTGGTAGCAACAGAGGATGGACTGAACTCCAGCTCCCCAAAAGCACACCGGGATAGTCAACCGGTGAGACCACAGGCTGGCTGCTCCTCTCTCAAGCACAGGTAGGCAAAGACCTGTAAAATTACCTGCTTGGAACATGCCAGCACCATCAAACTCAAGCTGAACTCTCACCTGCCTGCTATGTTCACGTCTCACCCACTCAGTGGCGTGGACTTGCTCTCAGTTTGACCCCCTGGACACCATGACCACAGAGACATCAGTAAAGTTTCTTCCTCAACTGTTCTAAAACCCACAGAAAGGAGCAGGAAGCACGTGGCTGGTTCTTAACAACATCCACACCTCTGCACCTTTGGTGTAGATGTGCTGTGGACTGTTTTTCAGTGGGGTTTGTGTATGCCCTGGAGGCAGGGACTGCAGAACTGTCAGGTCTTTGTTGCTCTGCATGAGGGGAGGAGCAAATGTAATTTACTAAACTACAACAGCAAACAAGTTTGTTGGCAGATTGTAGTGTCAAAACCATGATGCAAACAGTTAAAAGTTACTCACAAGGCAATAATTCTGATGGTAATTGGGAAAAAAAATCAGTTCAGGACAATAATATAACACATGAACACAATATCTAGAGAAAGAATCTTAAGGATAATTACAGCAGGGACTGCTTCGGGCGATACCATCAATTAAGTGTTTTGCTGTTAACCCTGAAAAAAGACTAAGAACAAATCTGCCCATTTTCATTTGAGACGTGGAAGCAGCAGAAATGAGCAGTCAGGGCCTACTCATAGCAGGGCTCCCAGCAAAATCATTACTTGCCTCCCTTCTGCCTTTAAAAGCACCTTGCTGGGAGGTAAGGAAGAACCAACCTCTTTATGATTCTGTTAAAAAGATACTGGGGTTTTGCCTTGGTGCTGTTGGGGTGCTTGGTGGGAAGAGATTTTTTTTTTTCAGATCAATGGGATTTTCATGTTCAATGTACAGCTATTACCTGTCCTGAGAACACCTGATCACAGAATTAATGAAATCATGGCATTTTAAGAAGTTGTAGGAGTACAGAGAAGTAGAGAGAAGGAAAAAAAACCCTCTGCTAAATCTCTTTCAAATTTGATATCTTAAAATGAGTTCTTAAGTCACAATGAGGAGCCAAAGTACATTTAGACAAGCCAAAGAGGCTGATGACTTCACACAAACAGGCTTCCCTTCCCCCTGGCCCTCTCATCCCAGTGGGATTCACAGGGAAGCAGGTAATCGTGCAAAGCCACACAGAGAATTGTGCCCTAAATATCGAGGGACCCCTGGAAGCCCGCAGGAATTCTGTCCATTGCTTTTATGAAAAGCTGATTCCAGCAACTAATTAAGATTCTGGAAAATTGATGCCACTATTGAAGCTCAGACACCTTCCACCTCTTAGCCTTTAAGCAAGGCTGAAGTCCGTGCGTGCTGAGGATTACACACCGCAGACGCCAGGCCAAATGTACCACTGTAAATCATTCCCCTGACTTCAAGGGAATAATCTCATCTCAGGGACAGATCTGATCCAGTCCTAACTGCAGGAATTTCTAATGTTAATAGGGCATGTTCTGTCGGTTCTGTAGGCATTTTTCACTCAGAAAGACAAAAAGCACTTCCCGTGCAAAGCAGGCACAGATCAGCCACATGCTCCACATTCAGAAGTACATTTGCTATGGCAATCATGAGCAAGTTCTATTTAAATGTGAATTAGTAACATCCACTGGAACTATAGCAAGACACAAAAAGGAAGCTAAATTAAAAATGTTAAAATGCTAATGTTAATGTTTGGGATTTTCTAGAAAGTTAGTCTTTAAAAAAAGCCAAGCACACCTACCTGGAGAGCTTCATTCCCAGTTGGGGACACGTCCTGTTCGGTGCCTACAGGGAGGGTCTGAGGAGTGTAAAGACCATTAACGAGCAGTTCATAGAATCTCATGCGGGTTTCACCTGCATAGACCACAATGCAAGAGTTGATTAAACAGAAATATCACAATCTATGTAAAAATACACATTCTTGACACTCACATGACCCTGCTACCACTCCCGGCCCACTGCATCCACGCAAGAAAGGAGCATTTATCACCTCTAAGCTCACAAGGATCATTTTAAAATAATCTGCTGGACAAGTGAAGTCAGACACTCCCTTCTCCAGCCAAGACAAGGAGGTTTCTAAATCCTTTTTCCTCTTCTCAGCCTCCTTGGCAGCTCTGCTCCCTACCATGCTTTCTGGAGCGCAGCCGTTTCCCTCCTCTCCAAAGTGCCAAGCAAATAGCTTGCAGATTTGAGAAGTGAAACTCTCACCCAAGGGAGAAGCCTCTGCCAACACCCAGAGCCACTTCAGAAAGCTCTCCCCACACACCTTGCTCATAGAAACTGCTTGTTACTAATGCAAACACAGTGCATGGGAATGCTGAGGACAAAACCGTTAATGCCGTCTTTCCAAAAAGACACCAACTAATCCTTTTTTTCCCCCCTAGTTTAAGGAGAACTCAGTGGCATCCTTCGAAGAATAAAGCCAGAGAAGCAAACTGTCCCATACAATGTTACTGAGCCTCAGCCTTTTCATTCCTAAAGTCTACAAAGACCCAGTTTCTTAATATTGAATTTTTCATTACTACAAAAACTTAATCCTACTTATTTTGCAGTCTGTAAGAAATCTGTCATCAGCTTCAAAGGCAACAGAATCAGACTCTGAAACTGTCTGAATTTTGCTCTGAAAGATAAAGGATACATAGAAAAATGGACAGACCCAGCACCTGAGCCCAGAAAATGAATTCAGGCAATAGCTCCCCAAAACCAGGACTACTTTCATGAGAAAGTCTTGCAGGATCAAACCCCAAACTCCCTGTGAATCACCCTGTTCAATTCAAAAACAAAGCATCCCTCAGCACAATTCTGTCCTGAAAAAGACTTATTTATCTTGAACAAACGCTGCAGATAGTTATTTGGGTATCAAATCTCATTTCACAAAAGTCCTAAGCCACATCCTCAACTATGTAAACTGTTTTAGTTCAACCGAAGTCATGACAAAATAGATCCCTTCACTGCAAGAGTTTGAAGATAAGCTTGAAATATTAACACACACCACCCACACATGACACTACAACGCCACAGATATGGAAGTGTTAGGCTTATTTTCACTTGTTCTTAAAAATACATAAAGTAATTGTTACAGTTTCATAGTTCTTCCTGGATCCCAAACATAACGCAAGAAAAGTTACAATTTCAAAGAGGTTCATGAATGTGAAATGTTTCCTAGCTAGTGCTCTAAGACAGGTAATTAGAAATTGTGTCCAGGCTGTAGATGGATAAATTGAGCCAGAGAAGTTTCTTTAAACAACCCTGTCTCAGATGAGGAGACTGGATTTATTAGTTTCAGACTCCCAGGCCTATGCTCAAGCCAGACAGATAAAAATGACACTTTAACTCCTAATATTTATTTTGCTACACTGTGAAAACAAAGTTTTTAACCAACCTTTCATTGTCTTGCAAAGCAGAATACTAGAAAGAAATGTTGAAAATGATACATATATACTTTAAGTATGTCCTAACCTGCTAATGCTATTTTAAGAACACCATTTTTACTTGATTCTGACAGATTATAGCACACTGACAATCCTACTTTTTTAGAATGAAAGAGAAGCAACTGTGTGAAAAAAAATACATTAGGAGCATAAAGCTGGCAAACAAAACAGCAATGCAATTTGAAACTGACTTCAGCATTTTCTCCCAGGAAACAGAAGCATAATCCCCCCCCTCATTTCCCTGATGTGCTACAAACTTTCTGGAACAGCTGCCTGGTCAAGACTTGCAACGTAGTTTATAAACGGAGGAGAACAAGGAGGAAGGTAGTATAATCAGCTTGTTTAAAATGATTGTCATTAAGACATCCATCACTTAAAAAACAGCTTTAGCTTATATTATTAAATCCGCAAATGGTTAATTTGTCCTTAAACGTGATTTTTACCTTCAAATTCCTAAACAAGGGAAGGAGCCTGTCTGTAAAAATTATTGATACTAGAATTTCAAAGTATACACATGTAAGGTCAAGCCTAGCTCCCAACAGAAAATATTATACTACTACTGTGATTTTTCTTCTAACAGTGGTCAGTAATGTCAATAAACATCCTGTTCTACTCTATCACATGTGGCACACCAACTGCTGTGTTGGTTGTGCACTAAACTGTTGAAACCTTTTAATACAGAACAAAAATATCAGCATTTTTAAGAAAATGGTGGTTGCAACGTCTTTTTCCCAACAAAGAGCGCAGCAAGTCAGTTTTAAGCTAGAAATGCCACCTTTGGAATGTAGAAATACAATCAGCAACTGATCGACACCTCCTCAGTTTTAGACATTTTCTAAAATTCAGGTAGATTTTAGCAAAGCCCTTTCACTAGCACGCTTGGAGGAGAGAGAACTGACCAAACGCAATGCCTTCACACTTCCAGAAACTTTATTGGGCTTCTGAGGGCTCAGCGCAGGGCTGGGAGCTGCTGTCACTTTAAGAGCCAGTCTCACACTTACACACTCACACACACTGACAAGTGCTGCGTGTGCACTCTGCTGTGCCAGCCCCCAGCCCGCTCTAAGTATCAATGAAATGCCAGGCACGCAGAGGACAGCACCCAGCCCCACTGCTGCTGCCGGAATCCACACGTTTGGGTCCCAGGAACCACCAGAACTTGCCCGAAAATCCCAAGTTCGCAAAAGGCAGGTGCCACCGGGTCCAGCAACCCTGGCAGGTGGCTGAGAGGGACCAGCCTGGGGCAGGGAGATGGGGAACAAGGGAGGGCAGCGAGCAGGGACAGGGACGGGCAGGGGAGAGGCAGGGGACAGGCAGGATGGCAGCATTTTGCAAATTACAGGGCTGTCTCTTAGCAACAGACAACACATTTGGCTCCACGTGACTCGCCCAGGCCCCAGACACCAGACCCGCTCCCGGCTCCCTCCGTATTTTTAATCACCAGGTCCCTGCCCTCTGCAACAGCCTCTGAGGTGGGAGTGGGACAGGCAGGGGCTCTGCAAACCCCAAACGCGTGAGGCCCGAATGTACCCCCTCACCTTTTGTATCCAGCTCCACGTGGATGATGTTGCCCATGACGGATGTGTTGTGAAGGTGCTGTACAGCCTCCCGGGCACCCTTGACAGTGGCAAAGACAACTTTGGCAATGCCCAGGTGCTTCTTGTTCTTGGGGTTGTAGAGAATCTCCACCTCTTCCACTTCGCCGTATTTCTTGCACATGTCGGCCAAAAAGTTTTCACGGATGTTGTCGTTCAGCTTGGCAAAGGTGACCTGCTTGGGAGGCACTGGCCCCACGTAAAATTCATCAATCTGGAAACGGGCACAAGGTGGGGAACAACAAAAATAATTGGCATTGTTAATGAGTGTGGGGGAGGGCCTAAGCACGGCACGGGAGAGAGGGGGTTAAAGCATCCTGCAAACTTTGGGGGGGAAAAAAAAAGCCTCCGAGGCTCTGGATGAACCTCAGAGCTGAGCAGAGGCTCCGCCGCTGCAGCCATTCATTGGAACCGGCTCCTTTCTGGGCTACAAAGATGCATTTTGAGCAGTACTGTCAGCGGAGAGTCCCCCTCACTGCCCCCCGCCCAAGAAGCCCCAGCTCCAAAACCTTCAAGTGATCTCGTTAGACAGATGCATTGATTTCTCGTTATCCTCATAGAAGTGGATTATTGTTAAACAGTTTGCTAAATAACAATGTTAATAAGAATATGACTGTCATTTAAACGGTCCATTAAACTATTTGGAACTCAGGCTTCACTCCCAGATAAACAAGTACACAGAGCTAAAGCCAAAAGTCAGGGCAGTACCTTGAATTTGGGGACAGACAGCTCCAACTCCTTAGTTTTGGTCCATATTCGCCCTATTCTGGGATCCCTGACACAATCCACAGGAGCGATCCCCGAGTTCTGGGAGAAGGAGGAGGAGGAAGAGAGAGAACACAGAAACAGCAACAACAAGGCTTGAAATTTAAGACAAAAATAAAAGAAAAAATAAACCCCAAGAAAGCACGGGCTGTCTCAAGGGAAGTGGAAAGCGCACACACACACACGTGTCAAATTGCAATACTGCTGGGAAATGCACACAGATTGGAAACACAGAAAAAAGCCGCAGGTTTGGGCTCCTGACAGTTGAATACACAGTGTCAGGTGGCTGTAACTTTGGCGGCTGTGCGTGTCCCCCCCAGACCCCCCTCCCACACACATGCACTACGGCGGGGATTACCACGACCCGGAGGGACCCCCCCAGCCCCCAAAACGCCGGTAAGACGGAGGCTGGCGGGGGGAGACACGACACAATGGGGGAAACCCGGGAGCCCCCCACTCACGGGCATGCTGAAATGTTGCCCATCGTAACGGTAGAGTTTGTGCTGTCCTTTTTTCAGAGCCGGGTCAATAATCAACTTGTAACTTCTCCAATGGTGATTTCTTTTCTCGACAGAAGTGCTGGCTTGCGTGCTGTTCTCCATTCCGTTGATCCAACCTGAACGCGGGGGGGTGGGGGGGAAGGAGAGAGAAAGGGGGAAGGGGAAAAGAAAAAAAAAACCACACGGAAAACCATAAAGTTAAAAAAAATATTCAACAAAGACCTCTTCGTTTCGGTGTGTTTTTTTTTTAACGAGCCGCCCGCTCTACACACCCAGGCAGGGAGGAAATCCACCGCGAATCGAGCCCCAAAATGGGGGAATTGCCAACCGGGTCCCCCCCTCCACCCCAGCCAGACAAGAGGCAGAGAGGGAG